>QRFJ01000326.1:560231-629967 GCA_006176705.1 Cocos nucifera
AATGATAATTCATATTTTCAAGAGTTGAAATTTAAGACATGAATAATCATTATTAACTCATAAAATGCTCCCGACCATAGGATCATCACGAGGATGGTGATTGATCCGGAAGGTTGGTGTACAATCACTTCTCTTTAGTAGATGAGTCTTGAGTCTATGGTGTTGGAGACACCGGAGCGAGAGTAAGGTACTCGTTAGAGAATGAGGGCACTGAGCGTGACCACCTCGAGTAGTCATTAGGGAAGTCTACCTTCTCATCAATGACTGACTCGATGCTGCAGTAGTGTGTCTGGTTCTTTGACCTGAGGTGCATCGGCAGTTCACCTTGAGGGGTTATAGTTTGACTTACACCATTACTCAGTCTCCTAGCCATTCGGAACCCTGAGGTGTATGTTGGCTATAGCATGTTCATTGTAGGAACTGGATTGCAATCAAGATGGAATCTATCTACCTCGGTGGTAGAGGAGCAGCCCTTATGATAATCATGAGAATCAAGTCCAGAAGCCCATTGGCCATGGCAGAGTGAAATAATAGAAAGAGTTTCTATTTAGATTTTACATGGACTTGAATCGAATGATTAATCATATGAAGAAACTAGGGTTTGACGGAGTTCACCTTAACCCTAATCTGATTCGGGGCTCAAGATAGAAGAACTTAATCACACAGTAGCTGCACCAAGAGGTTCGCATTCAGCTCTGATGGGTTGCACCATATACTGCTAGGTGTCACTGGTGGATTTTGGGAGCAATTAGAATGATTTAGATGATCGATCATTCTAGCTGTTCGAATCAGAAGAGTTCTGATCCATCGAAAGGAGTTTCGATGATGTCGATGATAGAGATCATGACATATCCCATTACCATACATAACTGAAACTAACTAGGTCACACAAGTAAGGATTTGAATCTGGTGATCATCAATTGAACTGATCCAGTTTAATTGATCTGAATGAGATTCAATTAGGTTCAAGAAAATCATGCTAGCACTCGATTGAACCTAACGTTCTTCTTTTACTATCATAAATAGTTATCCTAACTGTACCAAAGGAGTTTGTGCTCGATTAGAGCCCTTCACTTGGTCTGACTGGAGCCTGTTCAGATCAGAAAAGGGTTGTCTTATTTTGTAAGATAATACCTGCTATTTTTAGTCACCTACCATTTCTGGTCCTTTGACTTTGATCAAAAGTTGACTTTTGACTGGTCAAATATTGACCATTGATACTTTGACTTCTGTCCACATGTCATGCACCTATTGGAGAGCTAGTGGGGGCTTGTCGCCCTACTAGAAGTTGGCAAGGAGGAGGGCATTGGCGTGCGCCCAAGCTGGAGGTGCCCAGCAGTCCCTATTGGATAGGGACTCCATCTCCTTATTGGATTCTGATTAGACTCCTCCTAAGAACCAACTTTGACTGGTCTTAGACACCATCTAAAGATGAATCCAAGGGACTCTATTCCCACCAATCAAATTTAGATCTAATTTCATAAAGAGTTGTGATTGGTTGGGAAGAAGAGGAGTTGGATCATGCATAATCTATAAATAAGACCCTACGCCCAACTCAAGGAATATCTAAAAAATTGTCCATGCCCAAGGCTGCCTCTCTCCTCCTCCTCCATGCCAAGTCCATCTTCACCCTCTCCTCTCCATGCCCAAAGTGGTTTGGGATCCAAGTTGGCGCAATCTAGATGAGAGAAAGGCAATAGAAAGCTAGAAGGCTGCGTTGCTGCAAAGGATAACTGCTGATCTTCGAAAGAAGTTTTGAAGATCCTCCAAATCAGATTCAGATCTGATTTTTGGAGATGTGATAGAGAAGAAGAGGATCTCCAGATCCAGTCTGAGTGGATACCGATAGAGGCCAGGCACTTGCATGGCTAGATCCAGAACCTTCCACTGCTTACAGGATCATCAACGGGTAATAGGATTACCCTACATCAAGGTAAATTAAATCTAATTTAATTTATGTAAATTTTATTTTAATCATTAGAATAATAAAGATCAAAGAAATTTTTTTTTGAATTATATCTCTTGATCCAATCAGATCTAAACAAATCTGGTCCAAAAAATCAGGATTTCCCTTCAGAAATATGTATATTCAACATATGCACATATCTAAATCATGATGAGGTTTCATGTTCATTAGAAATGTTCTAATTTTACTATTGAGAATTCAATTTATCAATGTTTGCAAAGTTATTCAGTATGTATTTTAAAAGGATTATCCATAGGAATGATCAACCTATCGGTATATCTTATCATTGGCATAAGCATAGCATTAGCTAGCATCACAAACTAGAAACTCAGCTTGCTCAATAGGGCATATTCTTCATTCACATCAAACTCAGCTTGCCGAATGGGGCTTATTCACATCATTTAGTATTAGTAGCAACTTGCTCGCTACCTTTGGAATGAAAGGAATATGCCCTCAAGCCAATTTATTTTTGGGATGTTCTTTGTCTTCCAGATTCATGTAATGATATTTTTAATAAATAAAGGCATTTATTTCATCATATGCAATGTCTTATTATTTATTTAAGATTATGATGAATCCTATAAATTAGGACTCTGGTTTTAGGATTATGATGAGATCATATCAGTGAGACCTAAAATCTTAAAATCCTAATTTAAATATTCCTAGTTGATGGGATATTGAGTTAGGGATCAATGTTTTTCGGTAAGACTAGCACATTCTTTGTATGCTCGATTGAGAGGGTGATTGATCTCACAATAACTTATGTATGACACTAATACGAGAATGTGGGTGCTCATTAAAGAATAAGTTCATTGAATTGATCCAAATCGAGAATATCTAATGGAGTCTTATCTACATGTCAATAGATGGTTCTCATAGTGGAATTTGTGCACGTAATCCTTTGACCTGAAACTACCATAGAATCTTATATATATAAATACATATTTTGGTTCATACTCATTCATGACTTAGTTATGTACGAGATGATCTAGATATAGTAGATTATATATATGAAGGTTGTGAGTAGGTTAACATGGAATCGATCTCTCCTGGTAAGAGGAAATTGCATCCTACTTACTTCAAACAAATGATGATTTAGGAAGACTTTGATCAAAGCAAGATAAAAAAAATTAGAAATGATTTCTAATGTTTCATTAAATGAATCATCATCATAAGATTGAAAGAGAAATGAATATGATATTGGGGTTCACATATTTTCATACCTAGAGTCATATTCAGGATGCAAGAAGATCGAAGGATCTAGTTGCATGATAATTTTCATTGAAGATTATTTTTGGTATTTTTATCAAAATTTTACATCTTTTGGGTAGTCATGATACGTTGCTAGACATCAATCATATCTTGTGGGTTTGATCAAATTAAAATTTTAATTTAATTATTAAATTAGAATGTGTTCTAAATTAAGTCAAATTGGGTTGGCTAGTTTTTGACCTAAATTGGTTTGGTTGAGTTCTAACTAGATTAGGTCAAATCACACCCAGACTCACTGCTGGTTAGATGTGAAGCCCGATGGGTCACACACAAAGAGAATTGATTAAGGATCTAATTGGATTAGATCATGATTGCAAGATGAACATGCTAGCACATGTTGCAAACCCTAGCACCTGGTTTCGAATTGGATTTGAATCAGCTTTCGATTTGGGCTAATTTAAATCTGATTTGAGTCAAATAGGATTTGATCTTGAGTTGGATTAACCTAGATTGATTGGGCTTCAGATTGGGTGCCACATACCTGCATCCCACATGCTAGAGAGTCTCTCTCTTGTAGGTGGGAAGTCTTTCATGCGCAAAGAACTCTTTGGAACATGAAATTTGTTGGTGCCTACCTTCTTTGACTTTTCCCATTTTGTTATGTCATATAAATTTTTATATTAGCATGGACATCAGATATGGGGCACAGAAGAGGTATGTTCTAATACTTTCTTTTATGTTACAAATGCATATTATATGATTTAATTGCTAATAAAGTGGTCCTAGGGTTTGGGTTTTGTTTATATGATTTCATATTTTTGATTTGAAATCTGTGCTTCCGTCCTATACACCAATCCCATTAGTGGTATCAGAGCAAGCCTTATTAGGTTAAATCATATAATGCTTTGCTTATAGTATAATGGCATAAATGAAAAATATGATATAATATTTTTAGCATGTTTTAATTTATATGATGAGATCATATTCTTTTTCTTATCATAATGAGATTATGTTGTATATATTATTCTGTAATGGTTGCCCTGATATAGTGGAAAGTATTCACTATATAATGATGGTTGTCTAAGAATAATTATATATGTTAATTGACATATATAAATTTTATCATAATTAATGCTATTATGCATTTAGTTTGTTTTAAATCAATATGTGCATTGAGACCATTTAAATCCCTCTATAAAAAATTATATTAAGTTGTAGTGTAATTAATCTTTAGCTGAATCAGTCAGGATGTCTAATTGATCAATCGGTGTCTAGGAAAAATGGTTCATGATTGGTAAAGAGAACATGATTTTTTAATTGGTTCCATTGTCTGACCTGGCCAATTTATTGGTGTCTAAGGAAAGCAATGGAGGGACTCCCATTTCTCTCCCATTTATCTGATCGATTTGATTAATTTAATTCCAGATTGAAATGCTTAATATTATATTCACTACATTAAGGCCTTCCTTCATACTATTTTCTTATTATGTCCAGAACCATATTAGTTCTGTTGTGTAACCACAAGATCTATCATGGGGAAAGATGTAATATTAATCTAGTGCATTGAGATGCTTACAGCATTTTGAATATACTACTTTGTTGTGTAACCACAAAAGTAGTTATATTTCAATTTTGACTAGTATAGAAATGAAGGGATTCTACTTAAACTAAAATATTAAAGTTTGTTGTGCTAACACAAGGCTATTAATGTTTTAGAGGCAAAAGTTTTTTGAGAGTTGCATAAAATGCAATTGGAAAGAGTTTCCTACCTTTGAACTTATAACAAGTTTGTTGTGCAACCACAAGACTTTTTATAAGGAATTAGGATCTTATTCTCACTAAGAAAATCAATAAGAGGGTTATGATTTTTAGTGGGAGACATAATTAAATTAAATTAAAGTCCTAATTTAATTATGTTTGTCATCATGAATTGTTTGCTTATATATTGTTCTTTATTATGTAGATTAAATGGCTTCTTCACTTTCATTACGTTCAATTTTGGATTCAAATAAATTGACTGGTCAAAATTATGTTGACTGGTTGAGAAACCTAAAAATAGTACTCAGTCAAGAAAAACTCTCCTATATTCTTGATGCCCCTGATCCTAAGCCATTAGGAAATGATGCCACAGATGAAGATAAGTCCACATACAAGATGTGGCAAAATGATTTTCTTACTGTCAAATGCATCATACTTGCCTCTATGAATAATGAATTATAGAGGCAGCATGATAGCATGGACACTCAATCCATATTGCTCAATCTAAAAGAGCTTTATGGAGAGCATAGTAGGACTGCTAGATATGAGATATCTAAGCAATTATTTCATGCAAGAATGATAGAAGGAACATCCATACAAAATCATGTTTTGATGGTAATTGACCTAATCACTCGATTAAGTCAATTAGGTTTTGTAATGGATGGAGAGTTAAGTCAGGATTTGATCCTGCAATCACTCCCAGAATTATTTTCTCAGTTTGTCGTGAACTATCACATGAACAAACTGAATTCTTCATTGCCTGAGCTGTTAAATATGCTCAAGACAGCAGAAAGCCATATCAAGAAAGATAAGGCTCCTCTTCTTCTTGTGGAAGGGATCTCCAAGAAGAAGGCAGGCAAAAAGGGTTCAAAGAGAAGGTTGAATCCTAAAAGTGGTATAAATAAGAAGAAAAAAGGGAAGAAGGTCTTCGGACAAATGACCTATTTTCACTGTAGTAAAGCAGGTCATTGGAAGAGGAATTGCAAGGCTTACCTTGCAACCATGAAGTCTGGTGCAAATAATGCACCAAAAGGTATGTATGAGATACATACTATATTATCATTAAATTCTTTCATTTCAAATTCTTGGGTATTAGATACCGGCTGTGGTTTTCATATCTGCAAATCTTTGCAGGGGCTGCAGAAAATTAAGAGTTTGAAGAAAGGTGACTTCAAGCTCTATGGCGCTGGAGGAGAATCTATCCAAGCAGAAGCTATAGGGACAAATATATTGAAGTTACCTTATGGAAAGATCTTAGAGCTTACAAATTATTATTATATGCCTAAGATCATTAGAAATATTATATCTATACCCTTGTTATTAAAACAAGGTTATAGTCTTAATGTAACGAGCGAAGGTTGCTCGATCTAATATTCTAATGAAAATATTTATTTTGGCATATTTAACACTGGTTTGTTGACTCTATATTTGGATGACAATATATTTTATATTGATGAAAATGGAAAACGTAAGAGAGATGACATAAATAATACTTTACTTTGGCATTGTCGATTAGGTCATATTAGTGAGGCTAGGATTAACAAGTTATACAAAGAAAAATTCTTTGATCCTTTTGATTATGAATCATTGGGAACTTGTGAATCATGACTCATGGGTAAAATGACCAAGATTCCATTTAATGGACATAGAGAAAGGATAAACGAGTTATTAGGACTTGTACATACGGATGTATGTGGTCCTATGACAACTCAAGCTAGAGGAGGATACTCTTATTTTATTACATTCACTGATGATTTATCTAGGTTTGGATATGTGTATCTTATGAAACACAAATTAGAAGCCTTTGATAAATTTAAAGAGTATCAAAGTATGGTCGAAAAACAAACTGGACAATGTATAAAAATCCTTCGATCTGATCGAAGGAGAATACTTATCTAGTGAGTTTCTAGACTATCTTAAAGTTAAAGAGATTCTCTCTGAATGGACACCTCCTTATACACCATAATTAAATGGTGTAGTCGAAAGAAAAAATTGTACCTTATTAGATATGGTATGGTCCATGATGTGCTTCACTGATTTACCTATTTTCTTCTGGGGTCATGCTCTGGAGACTGCAATTTACATCTTGAATAGAGTTTCTTCTAAATCTGTATCTAGTACTCCATATGACATATGGAGAAGTAAGAAACCTAATCTTAAGTATCTTAAGATATGGGGTTGTCCAGCTTATGTCAAAAGAAATTTTGGACATAAACTTGATGCTAGATCAGACAGATGTCTATTTATAGGATATCCTAGAAATAGTATAGGATATTTATTCTACCATCCTACTGAACAAAAGGTATTTGTAAGTAGGCATGCCATTTTCATGGAAAAAAGAATTTATCCTAGAAAAGGGACAGTGGCAGAAATATTGAACTTAGTGAAGTTCAAGAAAAACAAATAGAAATTTCTCAACCATATAATCATATAAAGGAACCAGAATACATAACTCCTATCCATTGGTCTAAAAGAGTAACGAAATACACCAATGTAAGGTATGGGTTCATTATTGAGAATAATGAAGCCCAAGTCATTGAGAATGATGAACCTCTGACCTATACGGAAGCAGTCAAAAGTAAGGACTCTTACAAATGGCTGGCTGCCATGCAATCCAAAATAGAATCCATGCACACCAACAAAGTATGGACTTTGGTGGATGCACCAGAGGATATAAATCCTATTGGATGCAAATGGATTTTTAAGAAAAAGATTGGAGCTGATGGTCAAATTGAAACCTATAAGGCCAGATTGGTGGCTAAGGGTTTTAGGCAAAAATAGGGGATTGATTATGATGAAATATTTTCACCTGTTGCCATGCTCAAATCTATTCGGATTATGCTTGCTATAGCAGCATACCATGATTATGAAATATGGCAAATGGATGTAAAGACTGCCTTCCTTAATGGTTTCCTTGAGGAGGAAGTCTATATGTCACAGCCAGAAGGATTTGAGTCAAATGAGAGACCAAATCAGGTATGCAAACTTAAGAGATCCATTTATGGATTAAAGCAAGCATCAAGGAGTTGGAACATCCATTTTGATGAAACAGTAAAAGAGTTTGGTTTTATCAAGAATGTTGATGAACCATGTGTGTACAAGAAAACTAAGTGGGAGAACCATAGTCTTCTTGGTTCTGTATGTAGATGACATACTACTCATTGGGAATGATATCCCAATGTTACAATCAGTCAAATTATGGCTATCAAATAAGTTTTTCATGAAAGATTTGGGAGAAGCATCCTATATACTAGGAATAAAGATCTATAGAGATAGATCTAAGAGGATGCTAGGCTTGTCCCAATCAAGGTACATTGACTTAATACTGAAAAGATTCAGTATGGATGGGAGTAAAAGAGGTTATTTACCCATGAGTCAAGGCATACATCTCTCTAAAAAGATGTCTCCTAAGACACCTGAAGAGAGAAATAGAATGAGTTCTATTCCTTATGCTTCGGCTGTTGGATCAATAATGTATGCCATGTTATGTACAAGGCCTGATGTTGCTTATGCTTTAGGCATTGCAAGTAGATTTCAAGCTGATTTAGGAGAGGATCATTGGAAAGCTGTGAAAAATATTCTTAAGTACTTGAGAAGGACTAAAGATATTTTTCTAGTATATGGAGGTTCTGATCTTAAATTAGAAGCATATTCTGATTCTAGTTTTCAATCAGACCCAGATGATAGCAAATCCATTTTAGGGTATGTCTTTACTCTGAACAGTGGAGTAGTAAGTTGAAAAAGTACTAAGTAGCCAACTGTAGCTGACTCAACCACTGAAGCAGAATACATAGCTGTAAGTGAAGCCGCCAAGGAAGCTGTCTGGATGAAGAAGTTCATCACTAAATTAGGTGTTATTCCTAAAATTGAGAATCCAGTACCACTTTACTGTGATAATACTGGAGCTGTAGCTCAAGCAAAGGAACTAAGGTCTCATCATAAATCCAAATATATTTCTGAGATGCTTCCATCTCGTTCGAGAAATTATTGAAAGACAAGATGTAGTCATAGAACGAGTGGACACAAAGAACAACATAGCAGACCCATTCACTAAGGCTTTACCACTGCAACTGTTTGATCGCCACCTTGATTGTATGGGATTAAAATATAAAGGCGATTGGCTTTAGTGCAAGTGGGAGATTGAAAGGAATATGCCCTCAAGCCAATTTATTTTTGGGATGTTCTTTGTCTTCCAGACTCATGTAATGACATTTTTAATAAATAAAGGCATTTATTTCATCATATGCAGTGTCTTATTATTTATTTAAGATTATGATGAACCCTATAAATTAGGGCTATGATTTTAGGATTATGATGAGATCATACTAGTGAGACCTAAAATCTTAAAATCCTAATTTAAATATTCCTAGTCGATGGGACATTGAGTTAGGGATCAATGTTTTTTCGGTAAGACTAGCACATTCTTTGTATGCTCGATTGAGAGGGTGATTGATCTCACAATAACTTGTGTATGACACTAATACAAGAATGTGGGTGCTCATTAGAGAATGAGTTCACTGAATTGATCCAAATTGAGAATATCTAATGGAGTCTTATCTACATGTCAATAGATGGTTCTCATAGTGAAATTTGTGCATGTAATCCTTTGACCTGAAACTACCATAGAATCTTATATATATAAATCCATATTTTGGTTCATACTCATTCATGACTCAGTTATGTACGGGATGATCTGGATATGGTAGATTATATATATGAAGGTTGTGAGTAGGTTAACATGGAATCGATCTCTCATGGTAAGAGGAAATTGCATCCTACTTGCTTCAAACAAATGATGATTTAGGAAGACTTTGATCAAAGCATGATAAAAAAAATTAGAAATGGTTTCTAATGTTTCATTAAATGAATCATCATCATAATTTTGAAAGAGAAATGAATATGATATTGGGGTTGACATATTTCCAAACCCAGAGTCATATTCAGGATGTAGGGAGATCGAACGATCTAGTTGCATGGTAATTTTCACTGAAGGGTATTTTTGATATTTTCATCAAAATTTTATATCTTCTAGGTAGTTATGATACGTTGCTAGATGTCAATCATGTCTTATGGGTTTGATCAAATTAAAATTTTAATTTGATTATTAAATTAGAATGTATTCTAAATTAAATCAAATTGGGTTGGCTAGTTTTTGACCTAAGTCGGTTTGGTTGAGTTCTAAACAGATTAGGTCAAATCACATCCATACTCACTGCTAGTTAGATGTGAAACCCAATGGGTCACACACAAAGAGAATTAATTTAGGGTCTAATTGGATTAGACCATGATTGCTAGATGAACATGCTAGCAAACCCTAGCACCTAGTTTCGAATTGGATTCGAATCAGCTTTCGATTTGGGCTAATTTAGATCCGATTTGAGCCAAATAGGATTTGGTCTTGAGTTGGATTAACCTAGATTGATTGCGCTTCAAATTGGGTGCCACATACCTACATCCCACATGCCAGAGAGTCACTCTCTTGTGCGTGGGAAGTCTTTCATGCACAAAAAATTCTTTGGCGCATGGAATTTATTGGCGCCTACCTTCTTTGACTTTTTCTATTTTGTTATGTCACGTAAATTTTTATTTTAGCATGGACATCAGATATGGGGCATAGAAGAGTCCTTCTGTAGATGAAATACTCCTTTTTCTTTTTAATTTTTTCTCCTAGGATGTTTTGTCGCCCAAGTCCCCTTGCCGCCAAAGACTCCATGCCGCCTACTCCTCCTTGATGTCTCTTGGACCAAGTCAAAGTCTCTTGGGACTTTGACTATTCAAAGATTATCTCCATGCCTTCTTGCTGAATGGGCATACCTTTTTAGAGCTACTAAATGGCCTTTTTTTTCATGATCTAGTGGATGAAAAGGGTGGCACCAAAGATGATATATTGCGACTCTTCGTAAAAAACTTACGTAGAATTAGTCCAAGAGTCCTTCTGCTTTAAGGCACCTCTTGGACTAAGTCTACATCTCATTTTTAATGATGAGGCATGAGATTGGCTGATGGGGCATGAGAAATTGATGAGGAAAGGGCGTGAGATTTTTTGTTGGCACCCCTACGTACATTATAAATAGGGGTGCACACCAAGAGTTTGAGGGTGTGTAAAATATCTTTCTTTCTTACAATAGTTTTTTTTTGTCCAATTTTCTTTCTTCCTTTCTCTTGTCTAGACCTTGTCCTTATAAGGATAAGAAGTCATCTTAAGACTAAGAGATTAGGAAGGAAAATTAAGAAGATAAAAGAAAAAGAAAGAGAGATAAGGAGAGGCAAGGAAGGTAACATAAAGGTCAAAGAAGGTCTTGCCCTTTTTAATTAAAGTTCTTATTGTTAGAACTCTAATTATATAAATTAGAGGTGTTGGTGTCTTGACCAAGTCTCTGTGTAGATCAACGCTGGAGGGTGAACATGTGGGCACCTGGTGGAACCCTGACAGACTGCCACCGACGATCAAGGTTAATTTAGGGTTTAGCGATAAGAGGTATGTTCTAATACTTTCTTTTATGTTACAAATGCATGTTATATGACTTAATTGCTAATAAGATGGTCCTAGGGTTCGGATTTGGTTTATATGATTTCATGTTTTTGCTTTAAAATTCATGCTTTCGCCCTGTACACCAATCCCATCATGGAAAGTGATGCTCTGGAGTGTAGCCCGTAAGAATTAATAGGCAGCATACATCAGCATAATATGATTATTACAAGGTATTATTTTGATTTGCCATATTTTTGCATATGATGTTATAAGTTTCTTTCAATTATTTTAGCTTAATGAATTATATGAAGTGTTAAAGCTAAAGATTTCTATTTTTCCATTGTTAGATAGTCTATTCACTCACTAAGACTTCCCAAGTCTCACCCCTCACTACTTTTATGTGCAGTTTGAAACTTCTTAGCTAGGTTTGAAATTGTATCATCATCTTGTTAGCATCTGCATTGAGAAGTGAGGGTTAAGCTAGCTTATGTTACAAGGGGTGTATTTTGAGGGTAACAGGTATATGTATCAAGCTATGGTTTATAATATGCACTATATGAAGGAAAACTAGGTTTTCCACCGCAGGATTGATCTAATATGATTTGATCCGTAATGAAATTTTTCATAAAAATTTTTATAAAACCTAGTCAGACCTAAGAGTTCTTAGATCTGATCCTAATGATCTAATATTAAAAATAAAAATTAAAAATAAATCAGTAATAATGGTTGTTACCTATTTAGGGTATACTATTACCCTGACAATGATCTAGCTGCTCCTGAGGCTTTGGATCTAGCCGTGTACGTGTCCAGCCTCTACCAAAGTTCACTCAGGCTAGTTCTAGATGTGCTCTCTTTCTAGATCTAATCTTAAAATATTAGATCTAGATCTAATTTGTAGAACCTTCAAAAGGATCTTCAAATTCAGCATGTAGTCTCTTGATGTAGATCACCCTGTCTTAATCTTTGCATTAGCTTTCTTCAGCACTTGATCACTGAACCTTCACCAAACTTGGTATGGATGTGGGAAAGGGAGAGAGGAGTACTAGTGGGGGCATGGAGAAGGAGAAGGTAGCAGCATATGGGTGTGGTAATCAAAGGATGAAGAGTCCTAGGGCGCAGGGGTTTTTATAGAGACCCCTGCGCCACTAAGTGTCCTAGGTGATCAAGCAACTTGTTTGCTTGATTACCTTGGACTAAGCTAATAGCCCATGTCTAAA
Organism: Cocos nucifera; assembly: GCA_006176705.1. Lineage (NCBI taxonomy): Eukaryota > Viridiplantae > Streptophyta > Magnoliopsida > Arecales > Arecaceae > Cocos > Cocos nucifera. Next base: position 572,857 of record QRFJ01000326.1, read on the forward strand.
ACCTAGTCTCCATCAGGTTTGGTCACACAAAATACCTCCCCTTGTGGCATCATGAATGGATAAGGACGAGTCCATGGCACCAAGGACTCTTCCATCTAGAATTTGATCCAAATCAAATTCTAATTTAACCTAATCTAGGTGCCACCTATTTCCATCAAATTGGGCACGCCCATAGTAGGACTCAAGCCCAATCACATGCCCAAAAATTAGAGGAAAAGAGTCCCTAGAAAATTCTCCAAGAGGCTCAGATCTTATGACCCTCAACTCTCTCAATTGGGTCAACTATTGATCCTAGTCCAGTTACAGTTAGAATGGTTATATTTCAAGACTCAATCTAACTTGGACAAGTTTCAGCTAGATGAAAATAAAACCATTCACAATCCAAGGATGAGCTAAATCTAATTTGACTCAATCGAGATTAATTAAAAAAACTATAGAAGGAGAATGTTAGTCTCAATCGTGTGCTAGCATGATTTTCTTGAACTTGATTGAATCTAATCCAAAATAATTAAATTGGGTTAGCTCAATTAATCACATCCAAATCCAAATCCTTATTTGTGTGATCTAGTTAGATTCAGTTTCATATGGTAATGAGACATGTCGCGATCTCAATGATTAATATCATCGAAACACCTTTCGATGGACTAGAACTTTTTTGATTCATCCAATTAGAATGATCGATCATCAAGATCCCAAAATCTACTAGTGACACCTAGCAGTATATGGTGGCAACCCATCAGAACCGAATGTAAACCTTTCAATGCAACTAACTATGTAATTGGTTTTTCTATTATGAGTCTCAACAAGATTAGGGTTAAGCTGAACTCGTCAAACCCAACACCCTATCATATGATCGAATCATTCAATTCGAGTTTGATGTGAAACCTTAATAGAAACTCTTTTCTATTATATCACACTATCATAGACATGAACTTATGGACTCAATCTCATGATCATCATAGAACTACTACTCCTCTATCGAGGTAGATAGATCTCCTATTGGTGTAATCCAATTCCTACAGTGAGCATGCTATAACCAACATATACCTCAAGATTTTGAATGGCTAGGTGATTGAATTATGGTATAGTCAAATTTTAATACACTCAAGGTAAACTATCGATGCACCTCAGATCAAAGAACCAGACATACAATTGCAACATCGAGCTTAGTCATCGACGAGAAGGTAGACTTTCTTATGACTATTTGAGGTGGTCATGTTCAGTATCCTCGTTCTCAATGAATACCTATATTCTCACTCTAGTGTCCTCACATCATAAATTCAAGACTCATCTATCCTAAGAAAAGGATCATACACCAACCTTCTAGATCGATCACCATCCTTGTGATGATTCTACGGTCGGGTGCAGTTTATGAGTTAATTATGAAAATACATATCTTAAATTTTCAACTAGTAAAAATATGTATTAGCATTCCATTAACTCAAAGAATGTATCACAGGCACTATATACACAATATGGTAGAAAAAATAATCTTTTATTAATTTTAAATCAAAATTATAAAAATATTCCTAGAAAGTGTATTACAAGTGTCAGCCAATCTGACTTTTAGGACACTCATCTAATAAATTCTCACTTGATCTAATGTCAATTGACTATAAATCTAAGTCCCATCTTCTCAAGGTAGGCTTCGATCTTTTGCTGGCTTAATGGCTTTGTTACTGGGTCAGTCGTATTGTTTGCGGTGTCGACTCTCTTGACTCGATGTAATCCATCTCGAGGTAATTGCATATGAGGTGATATCACCGCTTGATATGCTTTGACTATTGGTGAGACCTTGGCTCATTAGCTAGGGCTATGGTGCCATTGTTGTCGCAGTAGAGAGGGACGACATCCGACGGCATCACTCCAAGTTTTGTGGCAAACTTCTTATACCAGAATGCCTCTTTTGTAGCTTCTGATGCAGTGATTTACTTAGCTTTCATGGTGGAGTCTGTGATCACTGTCTGCTTGAAACTATTCCAGCTTACTGCACCATCATTGCATACAAATAGACTATCAGATGTTGACTTTCGATCATCTATATCAAATATAAAATTTGAGTCTGTATATCCTTGAACCTAGAGTTCTCCATTCCCAAAGACTAGAAACATATCCTTAGTCCTTCTCAAGTACCTAAGGATACACTTCACAGAAGTCCAATGCTCTTCATCTAGATTCGGCTAATATCTACTTGTGACACTCACAGCATGCATGATATCAGGTCATGTACACAACATGGCATACATGAGACTCCCTAGTGCCGAAGCATAAGGAATCTTGCTCATGCATTCAATCTCCTCAGATGTGTTGGGACATACCTTTTTGGAGAGGTGAATGCCATGTCTAAAAGGTACTAATCCCCTCTTGGAGTTTTTCATGCTGAACCTTTTCAGCACCTCCTCTATGTATATTTTTTGTGAGAGACCTAGCATCCTATTTGGTCTATCTCTATAGATCTTAATTCCTAATATGAAGGATGCTTCTTCTAGGTCTTTCATAGAGAACTCTTTTGACAATCACATTTTAACCATGGTCAACATGAAAATATCATTTTTAATTAGGAGGATGTCATCCACGTACAATACGAGAAAGATAACAGTGCTGAAGACATAGGGTTCATTCTTATTTTTGATGAAACCAAACAATTTGATCATATCATTAAAATGAGCATTCCAACTTTGAGATGCTTGCTTGAGTCCATAGATGGACCTTTGCAGCTTATAGACCTTATGATTACTATCACTGGATGTGAAATCAAGTGACTATTCCATATAGATATCTTCCTCAAGATATCTATTTATGAAAGCCATTTTCACATCCATCCATGATATTTCATTATTGAAATAGGCTGCAATAGTAAGCAATGTACGGATGGATTTTAGCATGGCTACTGGCAAAAAGATCTCCTGATAGTCAATGCCTTCGTGTTGATTATACCCTTTCGCTACGAGCCTAGCTTTAAATGTTTCTATATTTTCATCTACATATATCTTTCTCTTGAAGATCCATTTACATTGAATAGGTACTATACCTTCAGGTGGATCTACCAAGGTCCAGACTTGGTTCGAGCACATTGAATCAATCTCTGGCTTTATTGCCTCTAACCATTTCTCGGAGTCGATATCAGATATCATTTCATCATAGATTTTGGGATCATCACCATGAACCCCATTTTTTATGAGGAATATTTCTTCTACATGCTCTAAAATAGTACCCAAGTACCTTTTAGGAGGATGGGAAACCCTATTTGACCTATGAGGTAGAGGAGGTAGTATTTAGACTAGCTAAGATTGACTGGGTTCCATAGGTTCCTTGGCTCGTTGCTCTTCAGAGACCTTCTCATCAAGTCTAATCTGTCTCCTGATGTCACCATCTTCAATAAATTATTTTTCAAGAAAAATAGCATGTTGACTCACAATCACATTGTGGTCCTCTAAAAGATAGAAATAATATTCTAATGACTCTTTAGGATATCTGATAAATTGAGCTCTAAAGGATCTGGACTTTAATTTGTCCGCCTGCTGTCCCTTGATATGGGCCGGACAATCCCAAATTTTGAGGTGACTTAGACATGGTTCTTTACTATGTCATATCTCATACGATGTAGTAGGAATAGTTTTAGAGGAAACTCTATTTAGTAGTTATATTGCTATCATTAGACTATATCCCAAAAGAAATTTAGGAAGGTCGTTGAAGCATATCATGGATCAGACCATATCTTATAGGATCTAGTTTTTTTGTTCTAAAATTCCATTGAGTTGAGACATTTTAATTGGAGTCCATTATTAGACTATGCCATTATCCTTAAGATAGTCTAAAAATTTTTAACTAAGCTATTTGCCTCCTCGATCTGATCGAAGAACCTTAATGATTTTTTTGATTTGCTTTTCTACTTTGCGTCTGAATTTTTTGAATTTTTCAAAGGCATCAGACTTATGATGCATTAGGTACACATACCCATACCACGACAGATAATCGATAAAGATAATGAAGTAGACATAATTACCTTTGGTCGGCACATCAAATGGGCCACACACATCAATATGTACCAGGATAAGCAGATCTATGGCTCTTTTTCTGTCCTACAAAAAGAAGCTTGGTCATTTTGCCTTAAAGGCATGATTCACAAATCAGATATGACTCGAAAGTCAACAAACTCATAAGTTTGGATTTCTCCAATTTGTTAATCCTATCTTCAATTCTATGACCTAGCCTAAGGTGCCATAGATACCTATCATTTAGACTATCCCTAGATCATTTAGATCCTATGGCATTCATGTTTTGCTTGATATTTAACATAGATATATCAACATGCAACTGATGGGGATCGTTAATTGAAAAACCACTTGCAATTTTATTTCTTTCAAAAAGAATAGTACGGTGATCCTTGAGAAAGCTAATTACATAACTTTTCTATGCTAAACAAGAAACAAAAATTAAATTTCTTCTTGCTATAGGTATAAAATAGCAGTTTCTAAGAATTAAATCTAATCCTGATGGTAATCGCAGAGGATAGGTTTCCACGACCACAGCAGCAACCCTTGCTCCTTTTTTAATGCATAGGATCATTTCACCATCCCTCAGCCTTTTGCTCTCCTTAAGACCCTGCATGGAAGTGCACAAATGAGTACTAGAACCAGAGTCAAGCACCTAACTAGATGTAGAAGAAATCGTAAGGTTAGATTCATTAACAAGCATAACTCAAGAAGGACCTGCATCCTTCTTGTTCTTCAGGCTGGCTAGGTATAAAGGATAGTTTCGCTTCTAATGACCGTCGATATTATAGTGGTGACACTTTTCATTATTAGCGGCCTTCTTCTTTGGTTCTCTCTTCTTCCTCTTCTCGCCTTCTACCTTCTACTTCTTCATAGACTTTTTTTTCTTTTCAAAAGACTTTCTTTTGGAAGAAGTCTGCTTCACAGCAAGCACTGAGCTCTTTGAACCTTTCATAGTAAGCTCAATAGTGACCAGCATATTTATGAGTTCAGCCAAGATATACTATAGTTTATGCATACGAAAGTTCATAATAAACTGACCATATGCATCTATCAAGGATTGCAGGATCACATTAATCTACAAGTCCTTATCCATGATGACACCGAGCTTCTCAAGATCCTCAAAGTCCTTGATCATTGTCTAATAATGATCTTGGACCAACTACCCATCATACATCTATACCTTAAAAAGTCTGCAGGAGACTTGATATTGGGCTGCAAGACTCTGCTCACCAAATAACTCTTGTAGGTGAGCCAATATTTGGCGAGCATTCTTGATGTCTTCATGTTGGCATCATGGCTGATCTGATATTGAGTCTAACATATAGTTATTGAAAAACAAGCAGGGTTAAAGCATAAATTTTTAAAACTTTTTAAAATTAAATAAAAATAAAAGCAAAAATTAATCAAATATTAATCTATTGCATACAATGATTAGATCATTAAATCCTACTCAGGATCTAGACATGCTAATATATTATAGAAAATTTAAATGTGATCGATCAGCAAATCATGTTCGCTGATCGACTTATGTTCAAAATACAATATCTATTTGCAAGTAAATGATCTTCATTATTTGAAATCATTGATAGAAGTCCTCACGTCATGTTGTAGTCGCACATTCATCCGACCTCTATGGTGAGAACACATGGAGCTCCTGATCTTGACCAGCTCCATCGGAGTGCTAGCTCCTTGCCGAATCCTTCGACGATCAATCTTCATCGATCCTATCAATAAACTACTTTCCAATCTCCCAGATGCTCTAGAAGAGCAGAGTATAATCATTGGAGGATGATGAAGTGGTAGTTGAATTTTGGGGGTGATTGAGCACTCACAGCACAATCTCTCCATTCGAACCTAGAGACCTAATCCTATGGTTTCACCCACCCAAAAACCCTGATGCCTTGAAAATGCTCTCACACCTTCTCTATTTAGAATTTTACCATCAAACAAACTTTCATGGATAGAGGACTTTCATCTCTACAAAAACCTCACATAGATCACATTTAAGGTGGGCATCCAAATGAAAAGAAAAGTAGTTGGCATGAGAAAAAATAAGTTGGCGCACGAGAGACTCACCCTCTCTCCTTGGACTTTTCCATGCATAGGACAAATCCACTCTCTAATTTTTTCTCTCTCAGAAACCCCTCACATAGCCACTCTCCCTTCAATGCATGCCCAAAAAAATCACCCTTTTATTGGTGTAATTTCAATGGGAATAATGCATGAGAAGGATAAGGCATGGGGGTTGAACTTGTTTCAATCTCTTAATGAAATTTGAATTCAAATTAAACCTAATCCACTTCCAACGCCCTCCACATAGAGGTTGATGCGTAGAAGGACTCTCCTTCTACATGTCCACACTCAGGAATGCTAAAAATGCATGAGAAATCATGTGGGGGCATGATAAGTGGATAAGGGTGAGAGAGAGAGAGGGGAGGTTTCAACACTTAACAACTCTAGTTGAATTTAAAATTCAAGTTTGCTTGAACCGGTCCAACACTTGGACCAGGTCAAAGAGAGAAAGGAGAGGATGTGCACAACTTCTTCTGCATGAGAAAAATCACATAAAATCAAGATGGGGTGTGGGTCAAAGCAGGGTGGCACAGGGAGAAAACATTTGAAATTCAAACTTCATTTGACTTGGTCCAAATTGGTTTCAATCAAATCAATTTATCTGGACCCAATTAGACTTGGTCAAACCTAATTAAATTATACTTAATCTAATCTAATAATTTTTTAATCAAATTAAAAATTAATTAGATTCAGATCTTGATCAAATCAGGATCGAATCTTTCATAGTGATTAGATCATCTCATATCCTAATTGGGTCAAATCCAATTGAATTAAATTCAATCAGATTTGATCGAATCCTCATCGCTCAATCAAATTGAGCTAATTAACAATCTAATTACTAATTAATCCTTTACTAACACATAGAGTTCCAATCAGATGGATGTCTGGGCAATAGAGTTCCATCAGCATAAAACTCTTAATCAAAGAGTCCCAAACCAGTTGGACACTTGATCGAAGTATCCCAAATTAATGAAACTCATAATTATAGAGTCCTAGACTAATGAAACTCTTGATCAGAGAGTTCCAGATTAGTAGAACTCAGAGTCCTAGTCCAGTGGGGCCCACAAAGGTAGAATCTTAGTCTAGTAAGACTCCTGGTCACAGAGTTCTAATCTAGAAGAACTCTTGACCATAGAGTCCCAAACCAATGGGACTCTTGATTGGCCATCAAATGAAGTAGAAATTCCTATTGTGTATGACCCCATAGGTTCGAACCCTAATTTGATAGCACAGGAACCAATTTTTTATACCAATCGATATGACCATCTAGCAATGGTACCCAACATCTGGATTGGTCGAATAGTCATAATGCAACATCGACAAATCTATGGCATATGGTTATCATATAATTCATTTTCTTAACCACGATGCTCAAAAGATGACCTAGGATTTAACTATCAATCCTGAAAAATCATCTACTGTGTATTTCAAAACTCAGTGTTCATCAAATAAATCATCTTGACCGAGATTTTGCTAAATTGAAATATAATGATGCACTTGCTCCAATACTTGGAAGGATCAATCCCATCTTAACTCACGCACCAACAAAATAAGTACTTGACTGCACCCAGTAGCCTTGCATTACTAAATTAAAAATTTAGATAGTCCGGCACCTAAGTGCATTGAGTTGTTTGCAAGTCACCATGATGATCTCAGGTCTAAGGGATACTTATACCCATATCCTTCACGAGCAACTCTTGATAGTAGAGAGCTACACTGTTAAATCATATTCAGTAAAATGTATTCCTACACTTCACCTACATGCAATATTAGTACATCTTACTCTTTAGTTAAGAGGACAACCAAGACATATGTTACATAATGACCTACACTCGATACATTGTCATCCTAGATAACAACGTATCATCTGGTCACAAACAAGTTTAAGGATTAAATAATAAATCCTCTTTTATCGAGTCTAAATAGTTCTAAGAACTTCATCATAGAAGAGTTCATTATAGAAAGATGTAAAAACATGATGAAAAGCCAGAGTAATAATTTTATTCATTTATAATTCAAGTACAAATTACATTAAGCTTAATAATCTACAACCTAGATGATTGACTTTAGGATATATTTTTCAATAACTTCTAGTTAGACTAAAGCCATTCAAAATAGTATCATATACCCATCTTCTATTTATGATTGTCGAACTCTTTGATTCCAAGGGCTTTAGTAAAAGGGTCGGCCACGTTCTCTTTTCCATCGATCATCTGAAGGTTGACATCATCTCGCTCCACGATCTCTCATACAAGATGGTAGCGATGTAGAATATGCTTGGTGCAATGATGTGCCTTTGGCTTCTTTGCTTGATGTATGGCTTTAGTGCTATCATAGTAAAGTAGAACCAGACCATCCAAGGAGGGTGCCGCTCTTAGCTCGTCGATGAACTTTCACAGCCACACAACTTTTTTTATATCATCGGATGCCGCGACATACTCCACCTTGCATAAAAAAATTGACCATAATATGCTGCTTGGAAATCTTCCAGCAAATAGCTCCTCCGTTCAGGATAAACACATAACTTGACACACTCTTACTATCATCGTGATCCGATTGGAAACTAAAATCAATATATCCCATAAGTTTCAAGTCAGCATCTTCATAAATGAGCTACTGGTCCTTAATATTTCTTAAGTACTTTAGGATTGTCTTTACAACCTTCCAGTGATTCTCACTCAGATCAGACTGGTACCTACTCACTATCCCTAGTGAGTATGCCACATCCAGTCTCGTACACATCATGGCATACATAATAGAACCTACTATCGAAGCATATGGTATTCTACTCATATTCTCTCTGTCTTGAGGAGTTGTCGGACAATCCCTCTTCGAAAGAGTAATTCCATAGCCTATCAGAAGATAGCCCTTTCTAGAATTTGCCATGCTAAACTGCTTCAGCATGGTATCAATGTACGTGGACTAGGACAACCCATGCAACTTTTTAGATTTATCTTTATAGATCTTCATTCTTAGGATGTAGGAAGCTTCTCCCAAGTCCTTCATGGAAAATTGAGACAATAGCCAGACCTTTATTCTCTATAATGCAAGAATGTCATTCTTAATTAAGAGAATATCATCCACATACAAATATAAAATATAATTTGTTGACCCTCTAATTGATTTTGATGATGACCAAATATTAAAGCAAGTGATTACTAATATAATTTATTTTAAGTCTTTGAATATTAGAAGAAAGAGAGCTCTTATAAGGATGATATAAAGTGAAAATCAAATAAAATTCAAATTCCCAAAAATTGCCTTGGAGCAGTCTTTGAGACATCTCAAATTTTTTTCAAGAGCTTTCGAGTGGACTGGCACGTAGCAAACACAGTCCTGGCTTGATTTCGAGAAGTCTTGAGTGAATCTTAAGACGTCTCGATCTCAGGTGATAGAAATCCAATTTTTATGCTCTAAGAGTGAGAGGTCTCATAGGATTTCTGAGAGGTCTCGTGATTCTAGTGAGATGTCTCGTTCAAAACCGAGTCGTCTTGATCTCAGAAGAGCCATTTCTCTAGAAAGATGATTTTTCGTACGACTGAAGATGAGAGCTCTCCTAATCAACCCGAGAGGCCTCGTAACCTGACAAGATATCTCAAGACAAATTGAGAGGCCTCGAGACACAGCAATACCTTTTTGATGGGGCATTCCAGATCAGATTTTTTTCATTTCAATGGCTAGTTGCTGCTCTCCAATGTTTAGATTTTGCTTTTTCTGAACTCCAATCATCACTAGAAAAAAGAAAATGCTGGAGATATAAAAGGAAGAAAGATTATTTTTTAAAAGAAGAAAAAAATGAGATAAAGAAAAGCACGCTCTATTCTTGAATGAATACCCAATCCTCAATCAATCTATTCTCTCAAGTTTTGAAGAATCCTCAAGTGCATTAACTTAACACGTTCAAAGAGGCTTTCAACAAACTACAAGAACAACTTTTCTACTCATTCAAAGAGGTATTTCAAGTTGTAAAATTTCATTTTCTCTTTCTATGTACTTGGTTTTAGCGGGGGCTGAAACTTAAATTTTGGGGCTTTTTCTTCCCTCTATTTATTCAGATTGATTCGTCTGATTCTTGTAAGGGTTATAGTTGGTGAACCTAGAAAAAGCCCAACTGGATTTTTGGATTGTGAGCTAAAAAAAACTATCCGACTATAATCTTATGGGATTATAATGAAATTCCCAAGAGTATGCTTGGATAGTGGACGTAGGTGCTGGGAGAGCACCGAACCACTATAAAATTCTCTTATTTGTGTGCGTGCTCTTAATTTTATCTTATATTTATTCTTACATTTGATTCACATAGGTTTTAATCATTTAGCACTACACATATCTATTTTAATTTTTGAAAACCCAATTCACCCCCGCTCTTGGTGAAGGAAAATCCTGATTTCCTCGGTCAAATTCGTTCAAAGCTGATTGGATTGAGAAGCATATTTCAAAAAATTCTCCTCTTAGATTTAGATCAGATCTGACACGTTTCAGATCTGATATTAGCATATGATAAATAAAAAAAATTAAATTAAATTAAAACTAAATTAATTTTACCTTGATCTTGGGTAATCTGATTACCCATTGATGATCCTACGGAAGCTCTGAGGTTTTGGATCTAGCCACGCAAGCATCTGACCTCTACCGATATCCACTTGGACTAGATCTAGAGATCTTCTTCTCTTTTTTTTTTCCAAAAATTAGAACTAGATCTAATTTGGAGGATCTTCAAAACACCTTTTGAAGTTCAACCATTGTCACTGCAGCAGTGCTGCCTTCTTCTTTTTTACTCAGCCTTTTCTTGCCTAACTCACACTAATCTAAAGAACCCAACTCTCTTGGGTGTGGGGAGGAGAGAGAGGGCCAGATGTTAGCATGGAGAAGGGAGAGGGGCAACCTTGGGGGGTGGCTAGAAGTTCTTTTTAAAAGTGGGCGCAGACAGAGTCTATTTATAGACTCTACTGCGCCTTGCAATACTGCATCATCCCGGCCAATCTCATTGTTTTATTCAATCAAATCTAAATCTGATTGGTGGGATAAGAGACCCATGGATTCATCCTAAGGTAGCGCCTAAGACTGATCAAAGTCTATAGGTGAGGGTCACCTAGTTTGAATCCAACAAGCAACTTGGAGTCCCATCCGTATGGGACTCCAGTGTCCCTAACCATGGGTGCACGCCATCCTAGGCATGCACCCCCTTTCTTTCCAATTTCTAGAGAGAGGACAAGCCCCTATCTACTCTTCAATAAGTACATCACACATGGGCAGATGTCCAAGGATCAAAGGTCAATGTTTGACCAAGTCAAAGTACAAGAATTAGCAGGTGATAAAAAATGGCAGGTGTTGTCTCAAATTTATCTCATAAATTAAGACAACCCTTTTCTATCTTGGAAAAGCTCCAGTCAGACCAGTTAAAGGTACCTGAGTGAGCACAAACTCATTTGGCTCAGTTGAGATAACTTTTATGATAGAAAAAGAAGAACGTTAGGCTCAATCGTGTGCTAGCACGATTTCCTTGAACCTAATTGAATCTTAGTCAAATCAACTGAACTGGATTAGTCCAATTGATGATATCCAGATCCAAACCCTTATTTGTGTGATCCAGTTAGGTTCAATTCTGTATGGTAATGGGATATGTCATGATCTCCATCATCGACATCATCGAAACTCCTTTCGATAAATTAGAACTCTTCTTATTCAGACAACTAGAATGATAAATCATCAAAATCATTCTAGTTGCTCCCAAAATCCACCAATGACACCAAGAAGCATATGATGGTAATCCATCAAAACTAAAAATGAACCTCTTGGTGCAGCTACTTGTGTGATTAAGTTCTTCTATCTTGAGCCCCGATCAGATTAGGGTTAAGGTGAACTCGTCAAACCCTAATTTCTATCATATGATTTAATTATTTGATTCAAGTCCAATGTAAAAACTTTAATAGAAACTCTTTCTATTAGTTCACATTTTCCCACAGCCATGAGCTTATGGACTTGATTCTCATGATTATCATAGGGTCGCTCCTCATCCACCGAGGTAGATAGATTCCATCTTGGTGCAATCCAATTCCTACAATGAACATGCTATAGCCAACATACACCTCAGGATTCCGAATGGCTAGGAGACTGAGTCATGGTGTAGTCAAACTACAACACCATCAAGATGAACTATCGATGCACCTCAGATCAAAGAACCAAACACATCACTACAGCATCGAGTCAGTCACCGACGAGAAGGTAGACTTTCTTATGACTACTCGAGGTGGTCACGCTCAGTGCACTAGTTCTCTAATGAGTACCTATACTTTCGCTCTGGTGTCTCTACACCGTAGACTCAAGACTCATCTACTATAAAGAAGCAATTGTATACTAATCTTCTGGATCAATCATCATCCTCATGATGATCCTACGGTTAGGAGCATTTTATGAGTTAATAATGAAAATTCTTGTCTTAAATTTTTAACTCTTAAAAATAAGAATTATCATTACCATTAACTCAAGGAATGTATCACAGATACTAAATACACATATGTGATAGAAAATAATCTATTTTATTATTTATAGTCAAAATTATAATTTTATCCTTAGAAGTGTATTACAAGTGTCAGCCAATTCTAGCTTCTAGGCCACACATATCTAACAAACTCCCACTTGACTTAAAGCCAATTGACTATAAATCTAAGTCCCATCTACTCAAGGTGGGCTTCGATCTTTTGCTAGCCCAATGGCTTGGTAGGCCGGTCCACCTTATTGTCTGCGGAGTTGACTCTCTTGACCTCGATGTAACCCTTTCGAGGTAATCGTGGATGTGGTGGTATCGCCACTCGATGTGCTTGAATTTTTGGTGAGACCTTAGCTCCTTAGCAAGGGCTATGGCGCCATTGTTGTCGCAGTACAGAGGAATGACTTCTGATGGCATCACTTCGATCTCTATGGCAAACTTCTTATACTAGAATGCCTCCTTTTCGGACATAAAGTCCGAGTCTGTATACCCCTGGACTTGGAGTTCTCCATTACCAAAGACCAACAACAATCCTTAGTTCTTCTCAAGTACTTAAGGATATATTTCATAAAAGTTCAGTGTTCTTCACCTAGATTTGACTGATATCTGCTTGTGACACTCACAGCATGGGCTATATCAGGTCATATACATAACATGAAATACATGAGGCTCCCTATTGTAGAAGCATAAGGAATCTTGCTCATGCATTCTATTTCATCAGGTGTGCTGGGGCATATCTTCTTGGAAAGATGAATGCCATGCCTGAAGGGTACTAAACCCCTCTTGGAGTTTTCCATACTAAACCTCTTTAGTACTCCCTCTATGTACATCTTTTGTGAAAGTCCTAGCATCCTATTCGGTCTATCTCTATAGACCTTAATTCCTAGAATAAAGGATGATTCTCCTAGATCTTTTATGGAGAATTCTTTAGATAACCATATTTTAACTATAGTCAACATGGAAATATCATTCTTAATAAGGAGGATGTCATCCACGTACAATACAAGGAAGACAACAGTGCTCCCACTGACCTTTTCGAAGACACATGGTTCCTCCTCATTTTTAATGAAATCAAATATTTTGATCACATCATTAAAATGAGTATTCCAACTCTGAGATGCTTGCTTAAGTCCATATATGGACCTTTGCAGCTTGCATACTTTATGATCATCATTACTGGATGTGAAACCTAAGGGCTGTTTCATATAGATATCTTCCTCAAGATATTCATTTAGGAATGCCGTTTTCACATCCATTTGCTACATTTCATAATCGAAATAGGCTGCAATGACAAGCAGTGTGCAGATGGATTTTAGCATAGCTACTAGTGAAAAGGTATCCTGGTAGTCAATGCCTTCGCATTGACTATAACCTTTTGCCACTAATCTAGCCTTGAATGTCTCCACATTCCCATCTGCACCAATCTTTCTCTTGTAGATCCATTTACACCCAATAGGTACTATACCTTCTGGTGGATCTACCAAGGTCCAGACTTGGTTTGAGTGCATCGAGTCAATTTCTGACTTCATTGCCTCTAACCATTTCTCGGAGTCGATATCTGATATCGCCTCGTTATAGGTTTTGGGATCATCACCATGAACCCCATTACCTACGAGGAACATTTCCTCAACATCCTCTAAAATAGTACCTAAGTATCTCTCAGGGGGATGGAAAATCCTTTCTGATCTACGAGGTGGAGGAGGTAGTGTATGGATTGGCTTAACCCAATTTGGTTCCATTTGGTCCTTAGCTTGTTTCTCTTGTGAGACTTTCTCATCGAGCTTGATCTGCTTTCTAATGCTACTATCTTGAATAAATTATTTTTCAAGAAAGATGGCATGTCGACTCACAATCACATTATGATCTTCTGGAATGTAGAAATAATATCCTAATGACTCTTTAGGATATCCTATGAATCGAGCTCTGAAGGACCTAAAGTCTAACTTGTCCGCTTGTTGTCTTTTGACATGAGCCAGACAACCCCAAATTCTGAGATGACTCAGACTTGGTTTCTTACCATGCCATATCTCATACGGTGTGGTAGGAACGGTTTTAGAAGAACCCTATTCAGTAAGTATATTGTAGTTAACAAACAGTATCCCCAAAGAAAATCAGAGAGGTCTGTGAAGCTCATCATGGATCGAACCATATCTAATAGGGTCTGGTTCCTCCGTTCTGAAATTTTGTTGAGTTGAGGTGTTCCTGGTGGAGTCCATTGAGAGACTATGCCATTTTCCTTGAGATAGTTTAGAAATTCCTGACTAAGGTATTCACCTCCTCGATCTGATCGAAGAACCTTAATAGATTTTCCAGTTTGCTTTTTTACTTCATGTCTGAATTCTTTAAACTTTTCAAAGGCTTCAGACTTGTGTCTCATAAGATACACATACCCATACCTTGATAAATCATCGATAAAGGTTATGAAGTAGACTAAGTTGCCTCTAGTTGGTACATCAAATGGGCCGCACACATCTATATGTACTAGGGCAAGAAGATCCGTGGCCCTTTCCCCATGTCCTACAAAAGGGAGTTTAGTCATTTTGCCATGAAGATAGGATTCACAAATTGGATATGACTCAGAAGTCAATGGACTCAATAGTCTGGTTTTCTCCAATTTGTTAACCCTATCTTCTGCTATAGGACCTAATCATAGGTTCCATAGATACCTATCATTAGGACTATCCCTACGACATTTTGATTTTATGGCATTCACATTTTGTCCGAAATTAAAAATAGATACATCAACATGTAACTGATAAAGATCGTTAATAAGGAAACCACTTATAATTTTATTTCTTTCATAAAGAATATTACAATGGTCCTTAAGAAAATTAATTACATAGCCTTCTACTGCAAGGCAAGAAATGGAAATCAAATTCCTGCTTGCTGTAGGTACATAATAATAGTCTTTTAATACTAAGTCTAAACCAGATATAGTCGAAGAGGGTATGTTCCCACGGCCATGGCAGCAACTCTTACTTCATTTTCGACGTGCAGGATCATCTCACCATCCCTCAGTCTCCTACTATCCTCAAGACCCTGCATTGAAGTACACAAGTGAGCACTAGAACCAGAGTCAAGCACCCAACTGGATGTAGAAGAAACCATAAGGTTAGACTCAATAATGAGCATACCTCCAGAAGGACCTGTCTCCTTCTTTAGGATGGCCAGGTATGTAGGATAGTTCCACTTTTAGTGGCCGTCATTGCTGCAATGGAAACACTTTCCTTTGTCAACGGCTTTATTTTTTAGCTCTGCCTTTTTCTTCTTCCTCCTTCCATCTTCTGCTTTCTCATAGACTTCTTCTTTCCAAAAGCTTTCTCTTGGAAGAAGTCCATTCCATAGCAAGTACTGAGCCTTTAGAATCTTTCATGGAAAGCTCAGTGGTAACCAGCATGTTCATAAGTTTGGCCAAGGAATTTTGAAGTTTATGCATATGGTAGTTCATGATGAACTGCCCATACGCATCAATCAAGGATTGCAGAATTATATCATTCTGCAGATCTAAGTCTAACCTCACTCCAAGCTTCTCAAGCTCTTTCAAGTCCTTGATCATCATCAGATAATGATCTTGGACTGACTGTCCATCATGCATGTTAGCCTTGAATAGTCGTTTAGTGACTTGATACTTGGTTGCGCGACTCTGTTCACCAAACATCTTCTGTAAGTGAGCCAATATTTGACGAGTAGTCCTGATATCTTCATGTTGGCACTGAAGCTTATCAGATATCGAGCCCAACATGTAGTATCTGGCCTTATTATCTTCGTCAATCCACTTATCTAGAGACGCTCTCTATTCAGCAGATGGATGGGCTGGTAAGATGGGAGGGTTCTGGTCCAATACATGTGTTAACTTCTCAAAATCCAAAATGATTTTGAAGTTTTGGAGCCAATCCTTATAATTTGGTCTGGTCAGTCTATGGGTGTCCAGGATTCATGCTAGTGGGTTGGATGTAGATATTTTTCTGTAGAGAGTCAAAGCTTCTAGTTAGATATTGTAATTAAGACTTAACCAATTTATTTAGAAATTTTATTTTAAAATAAATTAGCTCCCACTATTTTTTCGAATCTCTATACTCTCTCTATAGAGATGCAAAAATCTCCATGATTACTGATTTCTAGTGGGTGGTGCGGTCCCATCAACTGACTCATCACCTCACCTAACAATTATTGGTGATGGGTCAGCCAATGAGTGAACAACTCTTGTTCAATGATTCTCTAATCATGTGCACCCAAACATCATCTGTAATTCATAAATCATGTCCGAAATATTGATCCACTCCTTAGTTAAGTTAGACCCACCATTTGCATAGATTGGATTCCTAATTGGGTCTCTCACCGTATCCAGAATATTGAGCCCAATCCATCCTTCAGCCTGTAGCATTAATGCCTAATGGACATGGTCGCATCTTTTTGGTGCAACTGAACCACTATAACCAGCCAAGAACAATCAACCCCAGAAAGGGCCCGCACATCTACAATGGTGGAAGATCTTAGACATAATCTTTTCTTAGGAAGATTTGATTTAGGTCTCATTAAACTTGACTTGACATAGTTATAACCATTATGACTAACCTAGTGGCATGGGTTAGCTCAGATTATTGACCACCTCAGATCAAAACTGAGTCAACAAACATGGCCAGGTAAGTGAGACCAATGGAAGGGATATGCCATTAACTTGACAAGAACGCATTCAAGTCGAGTAGTTCCCAATTAAAATCAGTCGATCGTATCTACCAGACTTATCTTAGACACCAAATTATTGAGACAGAACCAATCGATTTAGCCTACAATCCAGGCTCTAACCACTGAGCCTAATTAGGTCTTAGCTTGATTGATCACTCACGCGACTCGATCTTGACCCAGACTTAATCCTATTAGGCTGGTCAATTTAAGCATTGTTGATCCCATCTAATTGACTCTTGATTCGGTTTGGTCAACCGCTAGACCTAATTGAGCTACCCAAGCCCAAACATGATTTTATGAATATGTCTTCGATCTAAAATTCTCAATTCTAGATCTAATTGATATTTTATAAACTTAATTCTTAATTAAGTCAAGGTTCTTAAACAAAACATGTAAATAAGATCCTAGGGTTTCAGGATCTAGGGTTTTGCAGAAAGTAAATTTTCAATTTTTGATTAAGGATGAACGCGCAGCACCCCTACACATCATAAGAATACCTCATCGAATGAGAGGAGAGGGTCTTTAAGCCCTACCTTATTTTTATGACCGGACGGCCAAGGGGAACACCTTAATCAGAAATACAACTAATCTACAAAAAATAAATTAGATCTATGCATATATCTCATATAAAAGATCCAATTAAAATATATTTTATATATATCACATATATCATGCATGCATATTTCTCAGATCTAAATTATCTCATAATCATCTAAAAAATTAAATTTAAATTTGATCTTATCAAATAAAATTTAATCTAGACCTATTTGCAGAACTATTCTACAACTAGTCTAAACATGCAACTATCATATCTCATATGAACAAATTAATTTTATTTTATTTTCTATTTTTGATCTAATTATAATATTTATAATATCAAAAAATAAAAAATAAATAGATCTAAAAATTATATTTAATCAAATAAAAATATGATTATACTAGACTACACATAGAATAATTTTATTCCTAGTCTAGTTATGTATCTCATACATATTAAATCTAGAATAATTAATTTTAATTTTTTATTTTTTGATTTTAGATCTAATCACATCTCATGTGATATCTAAAATTACTAATTAATTAAATTAAATCAGATCTAAATAAATTTAATAAGAACCTAGCTCTAATACCAGTTGAAGGAAAATCCTGATTTTCTGGGTCAGGTTCGTTCAGGTCTAATTGGATCGAGAGGCATATTTCAAAAAATTCTTCTCTCAGATCTAGATTAGATCTAATACTTTCTAGATCTGATATTAGTATCTAATAAATAAAAAAAATTAAATTAAATTAAAACTAAATTAATTTTATCTTGATCCTGGATAATCTGATTATCCATTGATGATCCTACGGAAGCTCTGAGGTTCTGGATCTAGCCACGCAAGCGCCTGGCCTCTACCGGTATCCACTTAGGCTGAATCTAGAGATCTTATCCTTCTCTTTCTTTTCTCCAAAAATTAGAACTGGATCTGATTTGGAGGATCTTCAAAACACCTTCTGAAGATCATCCATCATCACTGCAGTAGTGCTGTCTTCTTTCTTTTTTGTCAACCTTTTCTTGCCTGACTCGCACTAATCTAAAGAACCCAACTTTCTTAGGCATGGGGAGGAGAGAGAGGGCCAGATGTTGGCATGGAGAAGAGAGAGGGGTACCCTTGGGGCATGGCTAGGAGAGAAGTTCTTTTTAAAAGTGGGTGCAGACAGGGTCTATTTATAGACTCTGCTATGCCATGCAGTACTGCATCACCCCAGCCAATCATGTTGCTTCATTCAATCAGATCTAAATCTTATTAGTGGGATAAGAGACCTACGAATTCATCCTAAGGTGGCACCTAAGACTGGTCAAAGTCTATAGGTGAGGATCTCCTAGTTTGAATCCAACAAGCAACCTGGAGTCCCATCCATATGGGACTCCAGCATCCCTATCCATGAGCGCATGCCATCCTAGGCATGCGCCCCCTTTCTTTCCAATTTCTAGAGAGGGGAAAAGCCCCTATCTGCTCTCCAATAAGTGCGTAACACATGGGCAGATGTCCAAGGGTTAAAGGTCAATGTTTGACCAAGTCAAAGTATAAGAATTAGCAGGTGATGGAAAATGGCAGGTTTGTCTCAAATTTATCTCATAAATTAAGACAACCCTTTTCTAACTTGAACAAGCTCCAGTCAAATTCTCCATCATCGACATCATCGAAACTCCTTTTGATGAATCAGAACTCTTCTGATTCAGACAACTAGAATGATCGATCTTCAAAATCATTCTAGTTGCTTCCAAAATCCACCAGTTACACCTAGCAGCATATGGTGGCAACCCATCAAAATTGAAAATGAACCTCTTGGTGCAGCTACTTGTATGATTAAGTTTTTCTATCTTGAGCTCCGATCAGATTAGGGTTAAGGTGAACTCATCAAACCCTAATTTCTATCATATGATTTAATCATTCGATTCAAGTCCAATGTGAAAACCTTAATAGAAGCTCTTTCTATTATTTCACATTCTGCAATGGCCATGGGCTTATGGACTTGATTCTCATGATTATCATAGGGCTGCTCCTCATCCACCGAGGTAGATAGATTCCATCTTGGTGCAATCCAATTCCTACAATGAACATGCTACAGCCAACATACACTTCAGGGTTCCGAATGGCAGGAGACTGAGTCATGGTGTAGTCAAACTATAACACCCTCATGGTGAACTGTCGATGCACCTCAGATCAAAGAACTAGACACACCACTGTAGCATCGAATCAGTCATCGATGAGAAGGTAGACTTCCTTATGACTACTCGAGGTGGTCACGCTCAGTGCCCTCGTTCTTTAACGAGTACCTATACTTTCGCTCCAGTGTCTCTACACCATAGACTTAAGACTCATCTACTATAAAAAAGCGATTGTACACTAACCTTCCGAATCAATCATCATCCTCATGATGATCTTACGGTCAGAAGCATTTTATGAGTTAATAATGAAAATTCTTGTCTTAAATTTTCAACTCTTGAAAATAAAAATTATCATTACCATTAACTCAAGGGATGTGTCACAGACACTAAATACACATATGTAATAGAAAATAACATATTTTATTATTTATAGTCAAAATTATACTTTTACCCTTAGAAGTGTATTACAAGTGTCAGCGAATTCTGGTTTCTAAGGCACACATATCTAACACTTGGGTTGTCTATCTGGGCAATAATTGATATCAGAGCCTTGGTTCTCTACTAATTATTGATCTTATCAACTAGAGACAAAGATCATGTCAATCCAACTAGGAGGTTTACTTGTCGAAGGGCAATCCATAAGTAGGCCACTTCTTTTCAATGGGTCCAGCTATACCTATTAAAAAGCTCGCATGCGCATTTTCATTCAAGCCCTTGACTATGACATATGGAGTGTTTATCAATGACCCACACACACCTACAATCATTGTCAATGGCACATCCTCTCCTAAGTCAGAGAAGGATTGGGATGAAATCGATAAGAAACTTATCCAATTAAATGCCAAGGCAATGAATGTACTCTATTATGCCCATGATGCAAATGAGTTTAACCGAATCTCCACTTGCAATTCTGCAAAGAAAATTTGGGATAGACTTGAGGTCACACATGAAGGGACAAATCAAGAAAAAGAAACTAAAATCAACATGCTAGTTCACCAATATGAGTTATTTAAAATTGGCCCCACTGAATTTATCACTAGCACGTACATAAGATTCACTGATATTATAAATGGTTTAAAAAACTTAGGTAAAGTTTACACTAACAGTGAATTGGTGAGAAAGATCCTCAGGTCTTTGCCTAGGTCATGGAAAGTCAAAGTAACAGCCATCCAAGAGGCAAAGGATCTAAACACACTACAACTAGAGGAGCTCATTGGATCCTTGATGACACATGAGCTAGCCATGAGTTGGCACAATGAGGAAGACAACAAGAAGAAGAAAATAATAGTGCTGAAATCCATGGCTGATGAAGAAGAAAATGATCTATCCACCAGTGAGGAAAATGATGAAGACATGGCCCTGATGATCAAAAAATTTAAGAAATTTATGGGAAGAAGAAGACAAGGATTCAAGAAGAGAAACTTCATCAGAGGAGAAGCCAGTAGGAAGAAAGAAAAAGAAAAAGAGAGAGATCAGCTCACTTGCTATGAATGCAAGAAGCCAGGACATTTTAGGACTGAATGTTCTCTATTGAAGAAGGGGCCAAAAAGAACAAAAAAGAAAACCATGTTAGCAACTTGGAGCGATAGCGACGAGTCAAGCATGGAGGAAGAAAATCAAAATGAAGCAAACTTGTGTTTCATGGCACAAGATGATGAGGTATCCTCCACTTTTGATTCAGATTTTATCTTTGATGAGTTTCAAGATGCTTTTTATAATTTGATGAAAGATTTCAAAAAGATAAGTTTAAAATATAAAAATTTTAAGAAAATGACTCAAACACTCTTGAAAGAAAAGAAAGAGGTAATTAGTAGCCATAATAAGTTAAAAGAAGAAAACAAAATTTTAAAGGATGAATTGGATAAATTAAAGCCTTTAGTTGATAAATTTACTTGTAGTTTTGAAAAATTGCAAATGATTTTAAATAGTTAAAGAGGAGTTTATGATAAGGCCAGACTAGGATATAAACCTAAAGGCAAAACTAAGTTTCTAAAAAATTTCTTCATTGCACCCATCACTAATAGCACTTCTCATACCATTTGCTTTAAATGCAAAATGGTAGGACACAAGGCTTTTGAATACAATACTAGAAGAGTTAATAAAAAGCATGTTAAAAGCATTTGTGTTCCAAAAGGAACCATGTCTACTAACCCTAAAGGACCCAAGAAGACTTGGATACCTAAAACTATCACTTGATTGTTTATGTAGGAATGCCTTGCAGCCCAAGGATTAGAACAGGATTGGTACTTAGATAGTGGCTACTCAAGGCATATGTCAGGTGACAAGCAACAATTCATCACCCTAGAAAGAAAGAAAGAGGGTGTAGTCATCTTTGGCGATAATGGCAAAGGTAAAATAATTGGCTATGGTAAAATTCAGATTACTCCTTCGACCTTTATAGATAATGTATTATTAGTTGATAATTTAAAACATAACTTGCTTAGTATTAGTCAACTATGTGATAGAGGTTTTAAAGTCTCATTTGAATCTTCTTTGTGCAAAGTATCTAGTTCCTTGGATGATAATTTAAAATTCATTGGATTTAGGCATGGGAACATCTACATGGTGAATCTTGATGAAATTGCCATGAAGAGTGAACAATGTCTAGTTGCAATGAATGCTAACATAAAAGAAACTAGTTGGCTTTGGCATCGAAGATTAGGTCATGCTAGCATGCATACTCTTTATAAATTACATAATAAAGACTTAGTTAAGGGGCTACCAAAACTAAATTTCCAAATTGATCATGTTTGTGATGCTTGCCAATTCGAAAAACAAACTAGAGGGAGTTTCAAATCCAAAAATGTAGTTTCAACTTCTAGGCCTCTTGAATTGATTCATATGGATTTGTTTGGACTTACTAGTACCATAAGCGTAGGAGGAAAGAAGTATGGTCTAGTAATTATTGATGATTATTCTTGTTTCACTTGGGTTCTATTTTTAGCTTACAAAGATGAAGCTTTTTCATTGTTTTCAAAGTTTTTCAAGAAAATAACAAATGAAAAGAACTCTACTATGGTATGTATCCATAGTGATCATGACACAAAATTTGAAAACAAACACTTTGAAGAATTTTGCAATGAACATAGCATAGAACATAATTTTTCAATATTTAGAACCCCTCAACAAAATAGAGTTGTTGAAAGAAAGAATAGAACCTTAGTTGATATGGCCCATACCATATTGTGTAAAGAAAATCTACCCAAATACTTTTGGGCTGAAGCCATTAACACAGCATGTTACATCCTAAATAGAGTTTTTATTCATCCGATTTTAAAGAAAACCCCCTATGAGCTTTGGAAAGGAAAAGACCTAATATTAATTATTTTCATATTTTTGGTTGCAAATGTTTTATTCATAATAATGGTAAAGTTAATCTAGACAAATTTGATGCTAAGGCAGATGAAAGTATATTCCTTGGATGCTCTATATCTAGCAAAGCATATAGAAACTTCAACAAACAATCTTTAATTGTTGAAGAATCAATACATGTCATTTTTTATGAAGCTAACAATCATTCTTCGAGAAAAGAAGATATTTTTGATGATGATACAGGAATTCTTGAAGATGAAATGAAGGAACTAAACTTAAGGGACAACATCATTCATGACAAAGATAACTCTACAATAATCATTGAACAAGGTAAGGATGTTAAGATTGAAGCATCTAATGATCATAGAGATCTACCCAAGAACTGGAGGTATGCACATAATCACCCAAAGGAATTGATTTTAGGTGATCCTTCACAAGGGATAAGAACTAGATCCTCTTTTAAGGATACATTTGATTACCTTGCATTTGTTGATCAAATAGAATATAAAAACATAGAAGAAGCTGAACAAGACTCTAATTAGATGCTAGCCATGCAAGATGAACTAATCCAATTTGAAAGAAATAATGTATGGACTCTTATAAACAGACTAATAAATCATCCTATAATTGGTACAAAATGGGTATTTAGGAATAAATTAGATGAACATGATAATGTTGTAAAACATAAAGCTAGATTAGTTGCTAAAGGATATAATCAAGAAGAAGGAATTGACTTTGATGAAACATATGCACGTGTAGCAAGATTAGTGGCTATAAGATGGTTACTTGCTTTTACCTATTTTATGAATTTTAAATTATTTCAAATGGATGTGAAAAGTGCCTTTTTAAATGGTTAAATTATCGAAGAAGTATTTGTAGAACAACCATCCGGATTTGAAAATCATTCACTTTTCAATCATGTATATAAGTTAAATAAAGCACTCTATGGACTTAAACAAGCACCTAGAGTTTGGTATAAGAGATTGAGCAAATTCTTATTATAAAATAATTTTATCAGAGGAAGTGTAGACACCATACTATTTTTGAAAAAGAAAAATAATAAACTTCTTGTAGTTCAAATATATGTGGTTGACATCACATTCGGAGCTACTGATGAAATTCTTTGTCAAGAGTTTGCTAAGTTGACGCAGAGTGAATTTGAAATGAGCATGATGGTGGAGCTGAATTTCTTTCTTGGACTATAAGTCAAACAATCAAAGAAAGACATTTTCATTAACCAAACAAAGTACATCAAGGAGATGCTCAAGAAGTTTGGCATGGAAAACAGAAACAAAATCGGCACACCTATGATCCCTTCTTGCAAACTTGACAAAGATGAAAATGGTAAGAATGTAAATGAAAAGCTCTATAGAGGTATGATAGGATCCTTACTTTACTTAACTACAAGTAGGCCTGATATATTATTTAGTGTGCGCATGTATGCTAGATTTCAATCTAACCCTAAAGAATCACACTTATTAGCTGTTAAAAGAATTTTTAGATATTTGATCTAAACACACAACTTAAGTTTTTGGTACTCAAAACAATCTTCCATTGAGTTGATTGGATACACTAATGCAGACTATGGAGGATGAAAAATTGATAGAAAGAGTACCAATGGCACTTATTAATTTCTAGGGTTGAACTTGATCTCTTGGTATAGCAAAATGCAAAACTCTATAGCACTGTCAATGGCCGAGGCTGAATATGTTGCTGCGGAGAGTTGCTGTGCTCAAATACTTAGGTTCAAACAATAACTCGAAGACTTTTGAATTAACAAAAATAAAATATCTATTAAATGTGATAATACTAGTGCGATAAACCTAACAAAAAATTCTATTCAACATTCAAGAACCAAACACATTGAAATTAGATATCATTTCATTAGAGATCATGTTCAAAACAATAACATTGTGCTTGAATTTGTTTCAACTAAAAATCAATTAGCTGACATTTTTACAAAACCTCTAAGTGAAGATAGATTCTCTAAAATTTGGGATGAACTTGGTGAATGTGATCCTCTATAAAAATATTTAATCTTAAATAATTTGAATTGTTTTTTCATCTCCCTCTATCATCCTAAACACTCCTAATTCAATCTTTTTCATGCTCTTGCCTTTTTATGATTCTCTTATTGTTGTGATTTTGATGCTGGTAAAAAGGGGGAGAAAAATTAAGGAGAAATATGCAAATGCATAATTAAATCTAACATACAAAATACAAATGTATAATCATTCAAATCAAAAATACAAATTCACAAAAAGGGACTTTTAGAAAATGAAATGATTGAAATGAACAAATACAAAATGAAAAGAATGTTATTCAAATCTTATTCATTTTATAAGAGCGTACACTAAGGGGGAGCTTTAGCACAAAAATTTTGCATTCATTAGTTCTTGATGTACATTGCTTACATTCCTTTTATGGTTTGCTTAATATTTTGTCATCATTAAAAAGGGGAGGATTGTTGACCTCCTAAGAGATTTTGATGATGACCAAATATTAAAGCAAGTGATTACTAATATATTTTATTTTAAGTATTCCAATATCAGAAGAAAGAGAGCTCTTTGACCAAAATAAGGAAGACATAAAGTGGAAATCAAATGAAATTCAAATTCCCTAAAATTGCCATGGAGTAGTCTTTAAGATGTCTCAGATTTTTTTCGAGAGCTCTCGAGTGGACTGGCACATAGCAAACGTAGTTCTGGCTCAGTTTCAAGAAGTCTCGAGTGAATCTCGAGACATCTCAATCTCAATCTCAGACGGTAGAAACCAGTTTCTATGCTCTGAGAGTGCGAGGTCTTATAGAATTTTTGAGAGGTCTTGCGGTTCCAGCGAGACATCTCGTTTAGAATCAAGACGTCTCGATCTCAGGCGAGCCATTTTTTTTTAGAAAGGTGATTTTTCATGTGACTGAAGATGAGAGCTCTCCTGATCAATCCGAGAGGCCTCATAACCTGGCGAGATGTTTCGAGACAAATCAAAAGGTCTTGAGACATGGCAATATCTTTTTGACGGGGCATTTCAGATCGGATTTTTTCGTTCCAACGGCTACTTGCTTCTCTTTAATGGTCAGATTTTGCTTTTTCTAAACTCTAATCATCATCAGAAAAAAGAAAATGTTGGAGATATAAAAAAAAGAAAGATTATTTTTCGAAAGAAGAGGAAAATAAGAGAAAGAAAAGCATGCTCTATTCTTGAACGAATACCCAATCTTCAATCAATCCATTCTCTCAAGCTTTAAAGAATCCTCAAGTGCACTAACTCCACACATTCAAAGAGGCTTTCAACGAACTGCAAGGACAACTTTTCTGCTCATTCAAAGGGCATTTCGAGTTGTAAAATTCTTTTTCCTCTTTCTATGTACTTGATTTCAGCAAGGGCTGAAACTTAGATTTTGGGGCTTTTTCTCTCCTCTGTTTATTCAGATTGATTCGTTTGATTCTTGTAAGGGTTGTGGTTGATGAACTTAGAGAAAAATCAACTGAGTTTTTGGATAGTGAGCTCAAAAAAACTATCCTACTGTAATCTTGCAAGATTATAGTGAATTCCCAAGAGTGTGCTTGGAGAGTGGACGTAGGTGCTGTGAGAGCACCGAATCACTATAAAATTTTTTTGTTTATGTGTGTGCTCTTAATTGTGTCTTTTATTTGCTCTTACATTTGATTCACTTAGGTTTTAATCATTTAGTACTATACATATCTATTTTAATTTTTGAAAACCCAATTTACCTCCCCCCTCTTTGGTTGTCTATCTGGGCAACACAATTACAGAACCATTAGACCATTTATACAGACAAAGTTCCTCTTCATTCTTAACAAAGCCATACATTCTGATTATCTTATCAAAATGTATGTTCCAACTTTGTGATGCCTACTTCAATCCATAGATGGATCTCTGAATCTTGCATACCTTGGACTTATTTATGGACGTGAAATCTCAAGCTGTATCATATACACCTGCTCATCCTACTCTTTATTTAGAAAAACTGTCTTCACATCCATTAGCTAGATCTCATAGTCTAGATATGCCATTATCGCAAGCATGATCCGAATGGACTTGAGCAATGTCACCAGAGAAAATATCTCATCATAATCAATACCATAATGGTGATGATATTCCTTAGCAACTAGATGGGCTTTGTAGGTCTCCACCTTCTAGTCTGCACTCTTTTTTTCTTTGAAAATTCACTTACACCTAATGAATTTTATCCCTTCAGGTGGATCAACTAGTGTCAATGCACTATTGATCTTCATGAACTCCATTTTGGATTTCATGGCTTCCAACCACTTGTCAGAGTCGATCCTCTACATGGCATCCATGTAGGTGATCGAATCCTCGTCGTTCTCATTAAGTTTGATAGGATCACCATCCTGGATCAAGAAATCATAATATCTATCTGGTTGATATGGTACTCTATCAGATCTTCTTATAGGTGCCTCTACAATGGACTTTGAGTTTGATCTTATCAAATCCAGTTCTGTAGGTTTACTAGAATGTGTCGATTTTTTCACCTGTTGAACTTCAGCAAGCTCAATATTAGAGGTAGCTATTCCTTTCATAAGAAACTTCTTTTCCAAAAAGACTGTTCTATTGCTGACGAACACTTTTTATTCTTCAGTAAGGTAGAAGTAATAACCCCTAATTTCTTTGGGGTATCTAATGAACAAGCACTTATCGGACCTAGGTCTAAGCTTTTCTAGCTGCAAACGTTTGACATAAGTCGGACATCTCCAAATCCTAAGATGAGAGAGTGTCGACCTATGCCCAGTCCAAATCTCATATGGAGTCTTTGCAATAGACTTGCTTAAAACATTGTTCAAAACAAAAGTAGTCTCGATTGCATATCCCTAGAAAGAAATAGGTAGACTCACAAACCCCATCATGGATCGAACCATGTCCAACATGATTTAATTTTTTCTTTCGAATACGCCATTATGCTATGGTGTTCCAGGAGGAGTCCATTATGAGAGAATCCTATTCTCTCCTAGATATGTCAAAAAACCATTAGAAAGGTATTCACCTCCTCGGTATGATCAAATAGTTTTAATACTCTTTCCAAGTTATTTTTCTATCTCATTTCGATATCATTTGAACATTTCAAATGAATCATATTTATTCTTTATAAGATAGACATACCCATATCTAGATGGATTGTTAGTAAATATAATGAAGTAGTAGAACCCACCTCTAGTACATGTGTTCATAGGTCTATATATATCAGTATGTACTAGACCCAGAAGCTCAGTAGCCCATTCATCTTTTTCAGTAAATGATGATTTGGTCATCTTACCAAGAAGGTAGGACTCACATGTAGTTAATGATTCACAATCATCGATGTCAAGGATATGCACCTTGACTAACCTATTGATTCTATTCTTCTTTATATGACCAAACCTATAATGCCAAACATAGGCATCAATGACATTATCTTGTTTTGAATATTTATTTGATGTGTACATTACACTAATAGACTGTGATAATATATAAATATTATTTTTTAATTAACCTCGCATTACTGTAACATCACTCATAATGATATCATAATATTTTTTTTTGTTAACAAATAATAAGCATATTGAGCCAAAAGCCTAATAGATATTATGTTCATCATAAAAGATGGATAATAGTGACAGTCACTTAAAATGATACTATTAATTTTGCAAACAAGCACAAGAGTTTCTAGTGCTGGAACTGAAACTTTACTTCCATCCCCAACATTAAGGAATCTATCATCATTCTTAAATTTCTATCAATTTGAAGTCTATGCAGCGAATTACATATGTGAACTGAACTTTTGGTATCTAATACCTAGGTAGATGTATTATAAATAGAGAAATTATAAGATGTTATCATATAACAACTTTGATAAGCAATAATTTATTGATTTCTTTTGTTCAGCCTATTTCGGTCAAGAGGATAATTCCTCTTTAGGTCTGCCTGATTAGGGTCAATACTAGACTCCTCATAATCAGATCCTAAAAGCTTGTTACTGTCCAATAAAGAATTGAGTAGACTTACACTAGCCATTCTATTTATCTAAAAGAAAAACATAAAACCTTATTAGTACTTGAATTAATTAATCCTAAAGACTTGGACTTTACTCTAAAGATCCTTTCACTATTTTATGAATTAGTGGCCTCTACATTTAATTCAAGAAATTACACTAACTTCTTAGTAGGTACTAGAATCCACATAGACTACAAACGGACCTGAGAAAAGCACTGGCTAACCCGTGTACATCTACAAGTAAGATCACAATCAATTATTTCTCCAAATAATTTTTAGTAATTATGTTTTGCCCTAAAAGCCAATTCGGTAGGCTATGACCTCCACTAAAAAGATCTAGTTAGGTCCAACCATTAACATAATTGAATTCAGTGCATCAACCCAATGATGACCAGGCTTATGGAAAGCTCTGGCTAACCTGATCATCTTTAAGGGAGTGTGATCTAACCATCATATGATGGACTGTAATTTCAATATCCAATGAACACTAGGCGTAAGGCACCTCCAATGTCCACCTAGAAAATTGGACTCATTACTATTTATCTTAATGGGAGGCTATGACTCGGTTATCCCCATAACTTAGTCATTTTTAAGGATCAAATAATTTAGATGATTTAGGTTACATGTGATTTAAGAATAAAAAAGATACGGACCTATTTTCTTCCACTGACTTCACCAAGTCAAATCCCCCCACTGACTTCATTAAGTCAATAAGTTAGGATTAGGATCAATTTAGGTCCATGGGCATCTAATTCAGTCTTACTGACTGAAATTAGTCAAACTAATTCCTAATAACATAAATCAGCTCGAATCATCCAGTGATCTAATCAAATCCTAATCAATCATGTCGATCAGATAAGTGAGATTAGTGAAAGGGATATGCCATTAACTCATTAAAGATCCAATCAGTGCGAGTAGCTCTCAATTAAAAACCATTGATCATGATTGCCAAACTAACCTTAGATACCAATCGATTAATTAGATTCAATCCGATCAACCTAGTGATTACGGACTCGACCACATAGCCATGAATCAAGTCCATCTTGATCTTTGTTAAAGATATGGACTCATCCAACTACAACTATTGAAGTTGAATCTAGAGTGTCCTTGACCTAAACTAATTCAACATTTGGTTAGATTTGATCAATTACTCTAGTTTAGTCCATTCATCAACTAACCTTAGGTCTAATCTAATTAATGGACCTAATTCATCTAACTCTTTAACCCATAGTTTTATGCATTTAACTTAGGATCTTTAATTCATAATTGTAGATCCTACTTGATAATACTTAATTCTTTTTATTAAGTTTTAGGCTGATGGGATGGGATTCGATATATTGAAAATATTTTTAATTTTTTATTCATCAAATGAGTTGACTTATTTCAAAAATGGATCAGCTCATTTCATAAACAGCAACCTATTGCTATTTTCATAATAGAAAATAAATCATAATAAAATTAAAGCATGAATCACATATTAGATCTAATTTAATATATTCATGTTTAATTTTTAATTTATTATTTTTTATTAATTAAAATAATTTTAATTAATATATAAACATATCATATATTCTAGTATTTAATTTTTTTAATTAATATATAAGCATGTCAAGCAATCCTTGCTCTGATACCATTGTTAGAAATCAAGCAGGGAATGAATTTTTGAAACTTTTTTGAATTAAATGGTAATGAAAGCAAAAATTAATCAAATATTAATCTACTGTATGCAATGATCAGATCATTATATCCTACTCAGGATCTAGACATGCTAATATGTTATAGAAAATTTAAATATGATCGATCAGCAAAACATATTCACTGATTGACTTGTGTTCAAAACGTAATACCTATGTGTAGGTAGATGATCTCCATAATCCAAAATTGTTGGTAGAAGTCCTCACATCACACTACAGCTGTACACTCACTCGACCTCTATGGTGAGTCTACACAGAGCTCTTGGTCCTGATTAGCTCTACCGAAGTGCTAGCTCCTCGCCAGAGCCTTCGATGATTGATCTTCATTGATCCGATCAACGATCTACTTTCTGATCTCCTAGATGCTCTAAAAGACTAGAGTAGAATCTTTGGAGGATGATGAAGTGGTAGGTGAAGTTTGGTGGTGATCAAGCAC
This sequence comes from Cocos nucifera, assembly GCA_006176705.1. Classification (NCBI taxonomy): domain Eukaryota; kingdom Viridiplantae; phylum Streptophyta; class Magnoliopsida; order Arecales; family Arecaceae; genus Cocos; species Cocos nucifera. The sequence goes on from QRFJ01000326.1 coordinate 604,208, forward strand.
TCATAGCGCTCAATCTCTCCACCTAAACCTAGAGATCTAATCCTAGGGTTTCACACACCCAAAAACCCTAACATCTTGAAAATGCTCTCACGCCTTCTCTATTTAGAATTTTATAATGAAAAATTTTTTTACGGATAGAGGACTTTCCTCTCCATAGAAATCTCAATTAGACCACATCTAAAATGGGAGAGAAAAACCCCACATGTTGTTGTGAGAAAAAAGATGTTGGTGCATGAGAGACTCACCCTCTCTCCCTAGACTTTTCCATGCACAGGACAAGTCCTCTATCTAATTTTCTCTCTCTCAAAAACCCCACATGTAGCCACTTTCCCTTCAATGCATGCCCAAAAAAATCACCTTTTTATTGGCATGATTTCAATGGGAATAACATGTGAGAAGGATAAGGCATGGAGGTTGAACTTGTTTCAACCCCCCAACGAAATTTGAATTCAAATTCAAACTAATCCACTTCCAACGCCCTCCTCACAGAGGTTGACATGTAGAAGGACTCTCCTTCTATGCACCCACACTTAGGAATGCTAAAAAAATTGCATGAGAAATCATAAGGGGGCATGGCAAGTGGATAAGGGTGAGAGAGAGAGGAGGTTTCAACACTTAACAACTCTAATTGAATTTAAAATTCAACATTGTTTGAACCGATCCAACACTTAGGCTAGGTCAAAGAGAGAAAGGAGAGGATGCACACAACTTCTTCTATGTGAGAAAAAATCATAGAAAATCTAGATGGGGTGTGGGTCAAAATAGGGTGGTGTAGGGAGAAAACATTTGAAATTCAAACTTCATTTGACTTGGTCCCAATTGATTTCAACCAAATCAATTTATCTAGACCCAATTAGACTAGGTCAAACCTAACTAATTTAGGCTTAATCTAATCTAATAAACTTTTAATCAAATTAAAAATTAATTAAATTCAGGTCCTGATCAAATCAGGATCGAATCTCCCATAGCGATTAGGTTATCTCATGTCCTAATCAGATCAAATCCAATCGAATAAAATTTAATTAGATTTGATTGAATCCTCATCACTCAATCAAATGGAGCTAATCAACAATCTAATTACTAATTGATACTCCAATAATACATAGAGTCCCAATCAGATAGGTGTCTAGGCAATAAAGTCCCATCAGCATGAAACTCTTGATCGAAGAGTCCCAAACCAGTTGGACTTTTGATCAAAATATCCCAAATTAATAAAACTCATAATCACAAAGTCCTAGACAAGAGGAACTCTTGATCAAAGAGTCCTAGATAAGTAGAACTCAAAGTTCCAATCTAGTGGGACCCATAAAAGTAGAGTTTCAGTTTAGTGGGACTTTTGGTCCCAGAGTTTCAGTCTAGTGGGACTCTTAACCATAGAGTCTTAGACCATTGGAACTCTTGATCAGCCATCAGATCAAGTAGAAACTTCTATTGTGCGTGATCCCATAGGTTCAAATCCTAAGCTGATAATATAAGAACCAATTTTTTGTACCAATCAATATGACCATCTAGCAATGGTATCCAACGTCCAAATAGGTCAAATAGTCACAACGCAACATCGACGAACCTATGGTATATGATTATCGTATAATTCATCCCCTTGACCTTGATGCTCAAAAGATGACCTAGGATTTAACTATAATCCCTAAAAAATTATCTATAGTATATTTCAAAATTCTGTGTTCATCGAATGAACCATCCTGGATAAGCTTTTGCTAAATTGAAATATAATGATGCACTTGCTCCAACACTTAGAGGGATCAATCCCATCTTGACTCATGCACCAATAAAATAAGTACTTGACTACACCCAGTAGCCTTCTATCATTGAATTAAAAATTTAGGTAGTCTGGCACCTAAGTGTTGTGAGTTGCTTGCAGGTCATCCCGATGATCTCAGGTCTAATGGATACTTATATCCATATCCTTTACGAGCAACTCTTGACAGTAGAGAGCTATGCAGTTAGGTCATGTTCAGTAAAATGTATCCCTATGCTTCACCTGCATGCCATACCAGTACATCATACTCTTTGGTTAAGAGGACAACCAATGCATAGGGCATAAAATGATCTACACTCGATACGTTGTCATCCTAGGTAACAATGTATCATTTGGTCACGAATAAGTTTAATGATTAAATGATAAATCCTTTTTTATCGAGTCTAAATAGTCTTATGGACTTCATCACAGAAGAGTTCATTATAGAAAGATGTAAAAACATGATGAAAAATCAAAATAATAATTTTATTTATTTATAATTTAAGTATAAATTATATTAAGCTCAACAATCTATAATTTAGATGATTAACTTTAGGATATATTTTCCAATGGTAGTACCTGGCCTTATTATCATCATCCATCCATTTCTTCAGAGATTCTCTCTATTCAGTGGTCGGACGGCTGGTAAGGTGGGTAGGTCCTAGTCTAATATATAAGACAACTTCTTGGAATCAAAAATAATTTTGTAATTTCTATGCCAATCCTTATAATTGGGTCTAGTCAGTTTGTGGGTATCTAAGATTTTGGTTAGTGGATTTGATGTAGACATTTTCCTACAGAGAGTCAAAGTTTTTAGTTAGATTTTATAATTAGACTTAATCAATTTATTTAAAAATTTAATTTTTAAATAAATTAGACTTTCACTATTTTTTTGAATTCATACACTCTAATAGTAAAGATGTGAAAATCTTCATGATCATAGACTTTTAGTGGATGGTGCGGTCCCACCGATTGGCTCACCACCTTACCTAATAGTTATTGATGATGGATCAGTCAATGAGTGGACAACTCTTGTCCAATGATTCTCTAATCATGGTGCATCCAAACCTGATCTCTAATTCATAAAACTCACCATGTCCAGAATATTGCTCCAATCCTTAGTTAAGTCATACCCACCATTTGCATGAATTGGATTCCTGATTGGATCCTTAACCATATCCAGAATATTAAGCGCAACCCATCCTTTAACCCATAGCATCCAATGCCTAATAGACATGATTGCAAATTTCTGGTGTAACTGAACTACTATAACTAGTCGAGAATAAACAACCCCAGGAAGGACCTGCACATCAATAATGGTGGAAGATATATGACTTAATATTTTCTTAGAAAGATTTAATTTAGGTCTCTTTGACATGACTTGACTTAGTCATAAAAATTATGACTAACCTAGTGGCATGGGTTAGCTAGAATCTTTAGCCATCTCAAATTAGAACTGGATCGATCCAAATGGCCAGTAAGTGAGACTGGTGGAAGGGATATGCCATTAACTCAACAAGAATGCATTCAGGTCAAGCAGCTTCTAATTAAAAATTAGTCGATCATATCTGTCTAACTTATCTTAGACCCCAAATTATCGAACCAGAATTGATTGGGCTAGCCTACAATTTAGGCTTGAACTATGGAGCCAAATAAGATCTTAACTTGATCAACCACATATGACTATGAGTCGACATTGATCCAGACTTAATCCTACTAGGTTGGTCAAATCTAAGCATTCTTGATTCCATCTAACGTACTCTTTATTCGGTTTGATCAACCACTAGATCTAGTTGAGCTACCCATACCCAAACCCAAATTTATGATGGTGCCTTAGATCTAAAAATTCATAATTTTTAGATCTAACTAATTTTATATTCTTAATTCTTAATTAAACTAGGGTTCATAAACAAAACATGCATAAAAATTTGAGGATTTTAGGATTTAGGATTTTGTAGAAAAATAAGTTTTTTGATTTTTGATTAAGAATAAATGCATAGCACCCCTACATGCTATTAGATCACCTCATCAAATGGAAAGAGAGGGCTTTTAAATCCTTCTTACTCTTTTGACTGGATGGCCAAGGAGAATGCCTTAATCAAAAATAACCATTATACTACAAAACTATTAGATGTACAACATATATCGTATATAAAATTATAGATCTAACTATGCATGCTTTGTATACATCTCATGTATCAAAAATTAAATCAAATATGCAAGCTTTTAGATCTAATATATTTGATATAATATCTAAAAAATAAAATTTTAAATGATCATATCACATAAAATTCTATTTTAGATAATTAATAGAATAAATCTATAAACCTAGTCTAGACATGCATCAAATATATCTCATATATAAATTAAAATTTTTAATCTACTGATTTTAGATCTGATCACATCTAATATGATATCTAAAATTATTAATATTAAATTAAAAATAAAATAAAAATTAGATCTAAAGAAGAACTAAAGAACTGCAAATCTGACTGTGATACGAGTTGAAGGAAAACTAGGTTTTCCATCGTAAGATTGATCTAATCTGATCAGATCCATAGCAAAATTTTTTATAAAAAATTCTATAAAACTTGATCAAATATGAGTGTTCTCAAATCTAATCCTAATGATCTGATATTAAAAAAAAATTAAAAATAAATTAGTAACAATGGTTGTTACCTATTTAGGATAAACTATTAACTTGACGATGATCCAACTGCTCCTGAGGTTCTGGATCTAGCAGTGCACATGCTAGGCCTCTACCAAAGTTCACTCAGATTGGTTCTAGATGTACTCTCCTTCTAGATTTGATCTTAAAATATCAGATCTGGATATGATTTATAGAACCTTCAAAAGAATCTTTAAAGTTAGCACGTAGTCTCTTGATGTAGATCACCCTATCTTGATCTTTGCGTCAGCTTTCTTCAACACTTGATCACTGAACCTTCACCAAACCTAATATGGACATGGAGAAGAGAGAGAGGAGCACTAGAGGGGGCATGGGGAAGGAGATGACAGCAGCATATGGGCATGGGAATCAAAAGATGAAGAGCCCTAGGGCGCCAGGGATTTTATAGAGACCCCTGCAGCACCAAGTGTCCTACGTGATCATGAAACTTGTTTGCTTGATCGCCTTGGACTCTTACCTAATAGCCCACATCTAAAACTTGATCTCCATTAGGTTTTGTCACATAAAATACCTCCCCTTGTGGCATCATGAATGGATAAGGAAGAGTCCAGGGCGCCAAGGACTCTTCATTCTAGAATTTGATCCAAATCAAATTTTGATTTAACCATATCTAAGCACCACCTATTTCCACCAAATTAGGCACACCCAAAGTAGGACTTGAGCCTAATCACATGCCTAAAAATTTGAGAAAAAAAGTTCCTAGAAAATTCTTCAGGAGGCTCAAATCCTATGACCCTTAACTCTCTTAATTGGGTTAACTATTGACCCTAGCCCAGTTACACTTAGAATGGTTTTATTTCAAGATTCAATCTGACCTAGATAAGTTCCAGCCAGATGAAAATAAATCAATTCATAATTCAGGGATGAGCCAAATCCAATTCGACTTAGTTGAGATGAATCAGAAAGATTATAAAAGGAGAATGTTAGGCTCAATCGTGTGCTAGCATGATTTTCTTGAATCTAATTAGATCTAATCCAAAATAATTAAACTAGATTATCTCAATTAATCATATTCAAATCTAAATTCTTATTTATGTGATCTAATTAGATGTAGTTTCATTAAAACATGTCACGATCTCTATCATCGACATCATCAAAATACTTTTCGATGGACTAAAACTTTTTTAATTCATCCAATTAGAATGATTGATCATCAAGATCATTCTAATTGCTTTCAAAATCCACTAGTGACATCTACCAGTATATGGTAACAATCCATCAGAATCGAATGCGAATCTTTCGGTCAAGCTACCTATGTGATTGGGTTCTTCTATCATGAGTCCTAACAGGATTAGGATTAAGGTAAACTCATCAAACCCAACATCCTATCATATGATTGAATCATTTAATTCGAGTCTGATGTGAAATATTAATAGAAAACTCTTTTTACTATATTACACTACCATAGCCATGGGCTTATGGACTCAATGTCATGATCATCATAGGACTACTCCTCCTCTACCAAGATAGATAGATTTTCTATTGGTGTAATCCAATTTCTATAATGAACATGATATAGCCAACATATATCTTAGAGTTCTAAATGACTAGGAGATCAAGTTATAGTGTAGTCAAACTATAACACACTCAAGTAAACTACTGATGCACCTTAGCTAAAAGAACCAGACATACAACTGCAACATCGAGCTTAGCCATCGATTAGAAGGTAGACTCCTTTATGACTGCTCGAGATAGTCATGCTCAATGTCCTCATTCTCAATGAATACCTATACTCTCATTCTGGTGTCTCCACACCATAGATTCAAGACTCATCTATCCTAAAAAAATGATCATACATCAAACTTTTGGATCGATCACTATCCTCATGATGATCCTATGGTCGGGAGCAGTTTATGAGTTAACTATAAAAATACATGTCTTAAATTTTCTACTCTTGAAAATATATATTAGCATTCCATTAACTCAAAAAATGTATCACAGACACTTTTTACACAATATGATAGAAGAAAATTTTTTTTATTAATTTTAAGTCAAAATTATAAAAATACTTCTAGAAAGTGTATTACAAGTATTAGCCAATCTAGATTCTGGGGCACTCATCTAACACTATATGGGTACATCTCTTGGATCTGAAGCTAATGAGTATGTTATATTTTGAATCACTTGGCTTGTATAAAATGCATATAGTATGGTTTTGTGAATGGAGCCCTAGATTTGCTTATGTAAATTATTGAGTTGAATTATGATATTTGCTTTAGTAGATTAAAGGTTAAATTGAATTGTATATATTGATTGAGGAAGAATTTGAGATAATTGTGTTGAGCAAGTTTAAATAATATTGCAGCTTAGCTATAATTTAGAAATCTCCTTAATCTTTAGATAAGGGTGGGGTGTGGCACTATCACCTATAGTTATTTATAGGTGGGAGAAAGAATTTGTAAAAATTATGTTGAGCAGGTTTAAATGATATTGCAGCTTAGCTATAATTTAGAAATCTCCTTATCCTGTAGATAAAGGTGGGGTGTGGCATCGTCATCTATAGTTATTTAGGGGTGGGGTGTTACACCCATTCATGAAATTTGATGCACTCCCCAATCTCAAACCCTTGTTTTTTTTGAAAAAAAAAAATCTATCTTCCTTTCAGTAGTCATAGCCCTTGAGGAAAATGGTATCACCTTTAAGGGAGAGGGTGTGACTTGAGATGGGGGTTGAATGTGAGTAGATAATAGAGTGGAACGATGGGGCGGTGAGAATGGCGAAGTACCAAAGGCTTGAGTGACCGAAGGAGGAGGAGAGGAAGGTGGATACGCGACTGGAGGTGTAGGAATCGGATGGGATTGAGGCTGCTCCATGGTGTCCATGTGTCTCTTCGACCATTGCTCATACATCCATTTTTCATGAGGTGTAATCTGAGGATGCATACACAACTTCTTCTTCCTCAGTGCCATGGATCCAAAACCTCTTCTATTAGGGTTTTTCGTGCTTTGATTTGGATTTTTTCTAGAGAAATTTGGATGCCCTAGGGTTTTAAGGTGGGATAACTAAGAATGGTGAATAGAAAAATACATAAGGTCTCATAGGTATTCTATTTTATAAATAGGATTTCTGACACTTAGTCGACTAAGTATAGGCTCTTGGTCGACTAAGTCTTAGTCAACTAAGAGTTTGGCTTAGTCGGCTCAGTTTGACACAGAACTAAAAGGTTAAAGTTTTAGTCTAAGAAATTTACAATGAGACATGCCTTTACTAATTGAATTTAAACATGGATGATTTAAGAAAAATTTATCACATTACAATAATCATTTTAACATACAATCAAATTTATTAGTTTTAACAATATGGATCAAATAGCCCTAATTGCTTTCTTATGGCATAGAACCTTTCTTCATTTAAAGGTTTAGTGAAAATATCTACAATTTAATTTTCACTTGGTACTAACTCAAGAATTATGTCATTGTTTTTGTACATGGTCTCTACTACTATAGAAGAAGGCTATGATAGTAGTTCACAATCGCTGTCGTATCCCTAAAATCTACTACAATAGGCTACGCAGAGGTTATATAACCACTGCCACTATAACCATCATTGTAGGTCTATGGTAGCAATTCTTGCAGTAGTTAAGAAAATCGCTACTAGAGAAAGCCTATGGTAGTGGTTCTATAGACCGCTGCCATTTCAAACCTATGGCAGCGATTATAAAATCGCTGCTATATTGTGTATAGCAGCAATTTATTAACTGCTACCAAAGAGACTATGGTAGTGGTTATGTAACCACTGCCATAGGTCGACTATGGCAGTGATTATAGAACTGATGCTATAGAATCTATGGCAGTGATTACGGATCTATGGCAGCGGTTCAAAAAATCGCTGCCATAGTTTCAGCAGTAGTTATGAAACTGCTTTGATAGACCTATTGTATCGGTTAGCACGTGATCTATGGCAGTAGTTAATATGCCTATGGCAGCGATTTTGCAACCATTATTATAGATTTTGAATAATAAAAAAATATAAATAATTTAAAAAAATTATTTTTTTATCTAATAAATGTAGTTAAATATATATAATATAAGAAAATATTATAAATATAATACTATTTTTAAAATGATCAAATTTTATTATTGAATAAAATTTATTATATTATTTTTTAAAAAAATACATCAAATGTCTGCTAAATCCACATCTAAGTCATCATCACTAGGAGGAGATGGAGCATGAGTTGCAGAAGCTGGAGCTTGAGGGGCTGGAGCTAGAGCTGGAGCTCAGATGTTGGTAGAGTAGATGTTGGTGGTCTCTGGGTAGCTAATGCGAAGGTGGATGGAGTATGCTCTACCTACGACTCAGATGTAGAGTACCGCATAGATCGAAATACCTGGTATTCGGTGCAACTTTGCTTGGAGGGGGAGAAAATCCTCTGCATCATGTACTGTAATTTATCGGATATCTACAACGAGCTCAACCTATCCATGTAGGCATATTAGAAAGAATAATTATCTAGATTAACTAAAATGAACTTTTACAAACCTTAACATTGATTTTTAGTGCAACATTTTCTAGACACTGCTTATTTTTCCTATGAGATACGTGCTATGGCAAGCAGCATTACTAATAATGCTGCTTACCAAAGCACATATCTAGTAGGAAAAATAAGCAGTATTAAGAGAATGTTGCATTAAAAATTAATGTTAAGGTTTGTAAAAGTTCATTTTGGTCAATCTAGATGATTGTTCTTTCTGATATATCTATATGGATAGGTTGAGCTCATCGTAGACATTCGATAAATTATAGTACATGACGTGGAGGATTCTCTCTCCCTCCAAGCGAAGTTGCATTGCATACCAGGCATTTTGATCTACATGAGATGGTGTTTTGGTGCTATCATGACCTACAATGTTAATGAACATTAATCCATATAATATGTTGAATAATAATATTAGTAGAGCGTCAATAAATAATAAACTCTAACATTTATACCAAAATGTAGAAGTCATCGTCTAGTGCCATCTACAATATGGACATCACCATCGCTCCGGATAAATATATTTGGGACCTCGACAGCTCCAGATAAGTTTTATCCTAGAGGAGCACTTTGTATGCATGGTCCAACATCATCATCAACCTTGGTATTATCAAATATATGCCTAGGCACCGTCCTTACAACAATACTCCACTAAGGCTCCAAGGGATCACTAATGTAGAAGACTTGACTAGCTTAGGAGATGGCATTGCATGTTGATGAGAGTAAAAGCACACTCATCAGTCTTCATCCCTGACTGAGGCATGATGTCAAACCAATCGCATTTCATCAATACAATCTTTTCTTTAGAATAATAGTCCAAGATGACTATCTTCTTCACCACCCCATAATAGTTCAGATCCTCTATACATGCCTGTAAATCCCTTGAGCTAGTATAACACCCAATGGTGGCACTCAACATCATGCCACTATTTTATATTACCATATTTACGGATTGACTATGAATATTAAATCTATATCCATTAATGATGAGCTGTTTGTACTCACGCACGATATGGTTAGGGTCCATTAAAAGAGCATGTACATCAAGGTTCACATCATCAAACGATAATCTCCACATCTAATTAAGGAGATGATACCTAATTAATTAATAAATATGTTCAAATAAGTTGCACAAGATAAGAATATGTAATCACTTACATGATCTTTGAACCATTCATGAAATTCTTTACTATGCATTTTCTCTTTCTCCCACATACTTAGAGTATGGTATTTTGCTCTTATGATCTTTTTGTATTTATTGCATGCACAAAGAACAAATTTAGATATATTTAGATTTTTTTATAATTATTATAAAATAAATAAGGCTAAGTAACTCATCTTATGTACGACTCAATGATATCATAGTTGAAGAGCACATGGCGGTGCGCCATATTCCTTTCCTCAATGCTCAAATCAATGAGATGGTATAAAGTGAAAAGTCCACCTGGCTATGGAATGGACTTAAATGTAGGCTCAACTGGCTCATACTAATCATCCTGATTCCTCATTGGCTGGTTATGATGTGTCTCGAGCTTGTTTAAGTACATGGTATAAAAATCCATACATTCTTAATCCAAATAATCTTCTACTATGGATCCCTCCAGGTGATTCATATCTCTTACATGAGATTTCAAAGTTTGAATATTTCTCTTAGTAGGATATATCCATCGATAGAACACTAGGCCTCCAAGTGCAACTTTTTCCATAAGGTGCATGGTAAGATGCATTATAACCATGGAAAATGATGGTGGAAATATCTTCTCCATATCACATAATATAGTCACCGCCCTTATCTTTATTTTTTTTACATCTTTATTTAGAAATCTCTTCCCACAAATATCTCTATAAAAGTTGCAAAGATAAATAACAGCCATTCTGATATTTTTTGACAACATACAGTGAATAGCTATTAGGATCAATTCCTGCATCAGCACATGATAATCATAAGTCTTCAATCTCCTAAGTTTGATATCCTTATCATTCACATGCTTTGATATGTTGCTTGAGTATGCATCTAAGACCTTTATGTTCTCCAATACATGAAAAAATGTAAACCGTTTGGAGGCATTCATAACATAACATGCATGAGGGAGCCTCCACTATTCTTCCCCTACCGACTTCGGGTGGAGTGATCATCAAATATTCCATTCTTTCAAGTCAAATCGAGAATTCAAGTCATCCTTGGTGTTATCCTTGATATTCAAGATTGTTGTCAATAGGAGCTCACACGTTCTTTTCAATATGCATTATATTTAAGCAGTGGTGCAATAAGTTTGTCTCCCAATATGGCAAGTCAAAAAAGATGCTCTTTTTTCTTTAATTAAAATATGTGTCATCTTTTTTTGATCGATGCTTTCTTTTCTTACCATCAATCAGATCATCTTTTCCAAATTTAACACTGAGACCATCCAACTCTCTCAACACCTTACTCCTTGATATCCGGCTAAGCACCTCGCCTTCTTCAATAGTGCCATCGAAGGAGCATGCATCCCTTCTATATGGATGGTTTTGATAGAGAAAATATCAATGCCCCATCAATGTGTCAATCTTTTAGATCAGATATTTTCTCCACAAATCGGGCATGCTAGCTCACCTTTCGTGCTCCAACCCGACATTAGGAAATAAGATGGGAAGTCATTTATAGTCCACAAAAGTGTTGCATGCATAGAGAATGATTCATTAGTTAAAGCATCAAAAGTTGGAACACCTTGAATGCTCTACAACTATTTTAGCTCAGCAATAAGAGGCTATAAATAGACATCAATGTTATTACCTATCTCATTTGATCCAATGATGAACACTGTCATGAAAGCAAAGAATTTTTTTATACACATCCATGGTGGAAGGTTGTAAACATGAATAAATACTGGCCATACATTGTGAGCAATATTCATGTACTTGAATAGGTTGAAATCATCGTACGACAAGCCCAATCTCACATTACGTATCTCTTGTGCGAAGTCGGGATATATTTCATTAAACTTTTGCTATGCCTCTCCATCAACTGGATGCCTCAATGCATCATCTTTTGTTCATTTCTCTTCCTACCATCTCATGTCATTAAATGTTCTTATCGACATTAATAACTTTTATAGTTTCAAAATCAAAGAAAAGTACCACATCAACTTTTAAGGTACATGGATTGATGTGCCATCATTATTTTATTTTCTTCTTAGTATACCATACCTCGTGCACTCATTTTGATTGACATCCCCCTTTCAATAGAGCATGCAATCATTGGGACATGCATGTATCTTGGTGTAAGTAAAGCCCAGCTGTTCAATAATCTTCGATGCCTCATAATTATTCTTTAAAATTTATGCATTATTTGGAAGAATATCCTTCAAAAGCTCTAGTATGTAGTTCACTCCATTATTACCAAACCCATTAGAGCATTTCACATGACACAACTAGATTAAAAACTCTAGCTTTGCCATCTTTTCACACCCGAGATACAACAGAATATTAGCATCCTCCATCAACTTGCGAAACTTCTATACATTCTTACTATTTGTCATTCCACCAACCATAGAATCAAGTATGGACGTAGATGCACCATCATTATGATCAACAAATGAAAAAATATGACAAACCATTTGTTCCACTCTTCCATCATGTTGATCACCTCCTTATGGCCTGCCCTCATCATGTTGATCCCAACAAATTTCATAATCAGCTTTAAAGCTAAAAATAGTGAGGTGATCATTTACATCTTGGCGAGGTAGCCACGGTCCACCCATACACTTCTTACAAGAACATTGGATAAGTTCATGGTTCCTAAATTTCTCTATAGTAAAATCAAGAAATTTTTGAAGTCTAGCCTCATATTCTAGTGAGAGCCTACTAAACCTAATCCACCCCTTATTCATTTTAAAAATGGTGATACTGTAATTAAATCATGTATGAAACTTAAATTATATACTAATGCATCGTAAACAACTCATAAGCCATAACTAACTGCAAATAGACATTTCACAAACATCTAATTAAATGCATCCTATCACCAACTAATAGATAAAGATAGGTCCTGTCCCATTCAGGAATTATATTAATTCTACAAATTTTTTATAAAAATCAAACGATACGCAATAGGGATCAAAAAAATTTTCAACAGCATTTCTCCTTAGTTCTCCCTTATAGGGAGAACAAAAGAAAAATGCAATCCAAAATTTCATTCGGAACCCCTAGCATACCATTTGGTTATTGTAAAAAATCTATAGAATTATTTGCAAATTTCAAACTATCCAAATTAGATAATCAATTGATCATTATACATAATTCTTCTATCCATATAAAAAATATATAAATGTATGGGTGATGGAGATTATGTACACTAATCAATTGATGGGTCTATCATTATGCAATACAATAAATAAAAGCAACAAGATATAAACAGTAACCTAGAAAATATTATGCAATAAATTCTATAACATGAATTAAACCCATAAATAATTAAAAAAAATAATAAATTATAATTTTACTTTTTATTAGTTAGGAGTGATAAATTAGTCAGGATAGAACTTACCTTAAATATTAAAAAATTAAAAAAATTTAAAAATAAAAGTAAAAAGAAGGCACAAATTCATCATTTAATCATGCATTACAAAATACTTTTGATATCTGTTACAACTAAACCAAATTGGTTATGAATAGTTGCCTGCTAAATAATCGCTGGCCATCCAAGATTGTCTTTCCATTTGAAATTATTAAAATATTTATAGAAGAAGAAAAAAATAAGAGTTCTCCACATCAATAAAATTATACCAAGAATTAATCATTTTCCACCAGAAATCATCATAGCCTCTTTATCAATAAAATATTTTTTTAAATAAAATATTATAAAAAATAATAAAATTAAAATGATATATAAAATATTTTTATTAATATTAAATTTAATAGTTTAGGATATAATATTAAGTTATGAATATATATTAATTTATTAATATAAAATAATAAATAATTTATGAATAGTATTAAATTTAATAATTTAAAATATAATATTAAATTATAAGTATATTTTAATTTATAAATATAATAATAAATAATTTATGAATAATATAATAAATTTAATATTATATTCATTAAGCATTAAAAGTTACTAAATCAATAAGTCAACCAATAAATTTAATATATTATGCATCAAAGAATATAAATTAATAAATAAATAAATAAAATAATCAATAAATTAATCAATAAAAATAGCAGGGTCAGTCTATACTAATGGAGGTGGTCGACGATAGGGCGGGGTGCAGTGCCAAAGGAGATCGATAGCGGGACAGGGCGGTGGGGCGTGGCTAAAGGGAGCGACGGGATGGGGCACAGGGTCGGGGTCGGAGGAGGTAGGGCCAAAGAGGGCCATCGGTAGGATAGGCTGGCAGCGAGCCAGGTCGGTAGAGGGCCGAGACCGAGGGAGGTAGGGCCCATGGAGGTGCTAGAGGGAAGAGGATGTCGGGGTTGAGGGAGGGGGTAGCGACGAAGGGAGGGAGCCAGTGTGGAGCTGAGAGAGCCAAGGGAGGGACTGAGGGAGCCAAAGTCAGTGGTGGGGCTAATGGAGGTGGGGGCGGCGGTAGGTGAGCTGGTGCAGGGTGGTGGCTAGGGACAAGGTGAGAAGAGAGAAAGAGAGATAGAGGGAGGCAGACTGGGATGCAGCCGACGATGGGGCAGGCTAGTGAAGGGGTGGGTCGACGATGGGGATGAAGGGGAAAATCTTTTTTTTTTGGATCAGATTCGTTCAGATCTGATTGGATCAAGAGAGATATTTCAAAAATTTCTTTCTTGAATTTAGAATAGATCTCAAACTTTTTAGATCTGATATTATTGATCTAATAAAAAAAATAAAATAAAAATAAAGGATGAATTAAATCTAAATTAATTTTATCTTGTAGTGGGTAATCAGATTACCCTGTGATGATCCTGATGTCTTCCTGAGGTTCTGGATCTAGCCACGCAAGTGCTTGGCCTCTACCAGTATCCACTCAGATAGGATCTAGAGATCTTCTTCTTCTTTATCTCTTATCTAAATATTAGATCTGGGTCTGATTTGAAGGATCTTCAAAACTCCTTTTGAAGATCGGATGTCATCACTTGCAGCAGTGCTGCCTTCTTCCTTTCTCGTTGCCTTTCTCTTGCTTGGATCGCACCAAACTGAAGCCCAAAGGTTCTTGGGCATGGATAAGAGAGAGAGGACCTAAAGATGGCATGGAGGAGGGAGAGCAGTAGTCTTGTGGCATGGGCAATGGGCTAGAGATCTAAATTCTAGGCGCAGATAGGGTTTATATAGATCCTGCTGCGCCATGCAGTGCCACATCATCCTGACCAATTATCGCCTTTTGTATAATCAAATCTAAATCTGATTGGTAGGATGATATCATTTGATCCAATCAGATAAGAGCCCTTCTGAATCATCCTTAGATGGTGCCAAGATAGGTCAAACAAGTCTCTCTTGGCACCATGCACTTTGATTCCCTGAAGCAACTAGAGTCCCATTTGTATGGGACTCCAGGCATTATCCACATGGGGTGCATGCCTCCCTAGGTATGCACCCTTTATCTATCTTCTTTTTAGGAGGGGACAAGGTTCAAAACTCTCTCCTATGGGTGCATGACATAAGGGCAGATGTCTAAGTGTCAAAGGTCAATATTTGACCAAAGTCAAAAGATAAGACTTAGCAGGTGATGGAAATTGGCAGGTGTTATCTCAAATTCATCTCATAAATTAAGACAATCCTTTTCTACCCTGGACAAGCTCCAGTCAGACCAAGTAAAGGTTCCAGAGTGAGCTCAAATACATTTGGCTTAGTTGAGACAACTTTAATGATAATTAAAGGAGAATATTAGGTTCAATCATGTGCTAGCATGATTTCCTTAAACCTAATTGAATCTAATTCAAATCAATTGACCTGGGTTAGTCTAATTGATGATATCCAGATTCAAATCTTTATTTGTGTGATCAAGTTAGGTTTAGTTCCGTATGGTAATGAGATATGTTGCTATCTCTATCATTGACATCATCGAAACATCTTCCGATGGATCAGAACTTTTCTGATTCAAACAACTAGTATGATTGATCATCTAAATCATTCTAATTGCTCTCAAAATCCACCAGTGACACCTAGCAGCATATGGTGGTAACCCATTAGAATCAAAAATGAACCTCTTGGTGTAGTTACCTATGTGGTTAAGTTCTTCTATCTTGAGCCCCGATCTGGATTAGGGTTAAGGTGAACTCGTCAAACCCTAATTCATGTCATATGATTAATCATTTGATTCAAGTCCAATGTGAAAACCTTAATTGAAACTTTTTCTATTATTTCACTCTACCATGGCCATGGGATTGTTAACTTGATTCTCGCAATCATCATAGGGCTACTCCTCATCTACCGAGGTAGATAGATTCCATCTTGATGCAATCCAAGTTCCTACAATGAACATACTATAGCCAACATACACCTCAGGGATTCCGATATGGCTAGGAGACCGAGTAATGGTGTAGTCAAACTATAACACCCTCAAGGTGAACTGCCGATGCAGCTCAGGTCAAAGAACCAGACACACAACTGCAGCATCGAGTCAGTCATTCGACGAGAAGGTAGACTTCCTAATGACTACTCGAGGTGGTCACGCTTCAGTGCCCTCGTTCTCTAACGAGTACCTGTACTCTCGCTCCTGGTGTCTCCACACCATAGACTCAAGACTCATCTACTAAAGAGAAGCGATTGTACACCAACCTTTCCGGATCAATCACCATCCTCATGATGATCCTATGGTCGGGAGCATTTTATGAGTTAATAATGAAATTATTCATGTCTTAAATTTTCAACTCTTGAAAATATGAATTATCATTACCATTAACTCAAAGGATGTATCACAGACACTAAATACACATTGTGATAGAAAATAACCCATTTTATTATTTAGTAATTAAAATTATAATTTTGCCCCTTAGAAGTGTATTACAAGTGTCAGCCAATTCTGGCTTCTAGGGCACATATATCTAACAATCTTCCCACTTGATCCTAAAGCCAATTGGCTACAAGTCTAAGTCCCATCTTCTCAAGGTGGGCTTCGATCTTCTGCTGGCCCAACGGCTTTGTAAGTGGGTCTGCCACATTATCTACGGAGTTCGACTCTCTTGACCTCGACGTAATCCCTTCTCGAGGTAATCATGGATGAGGTGGTATCGCCGCTCAATGTGCTTGGAATTTCTGGTGAGACCTCGGCTCCTTAGCAAGGAGCTATGGTGCCATTGTTGTCGCAGTATAGAGGAATGGCATCTGATGGCATTCACTCCAATTCTCTATGGCAAACTTCTTGTACCAGAATACGCTTCCTTTCGCAGCCTTCTGACATGCAGCAATATATTCTGCTTCCATGGATGGAATCTGCTATCACTGTTCTGCTTGGAACTCTTTCCAACTGACAGCTCCACCATTGCACACAAATAGACTTTCAGATGTCGACTTTCGATCATCTATATCGGACATGAAATCCGAGTCTGTGTATCCCTGGACTTGGAGTTCTCCATTACCAAAGACCAACATCATATCCTTAGTTCTTCTTAAGTACTTAAGGATACATTTCATAGAAGTCCAGTGTTCTTCACCTGGATTTGACTGATATCTGCTTCGTGACACTCACAGCATGGGCTATATCAGGTCGTGTACATAAGCATGGCATACATGAGGCTCCCTATTGCAGAAGCATAAGGGATCTTGCTCATGCATTCTATTTCCTCAGGTGTGCTAGGGCACATCTTCTTGGAAGAGATGAATACCATGTCTGAAGGGTATTAATCCCCTCTTAGAGTTTTCCATACTAAACCTCTTTAGTACTTCCTCTATGTACATCTTCTGCGAAAGTCCTAGCATCCTATTCGGTCTATCTCTATAGACTTTAATTCCAAGAATGAAGGATGCTTCTCCTAGATCTTTCATGGAGAATTCTTTAGATAACCACATTTTAACTATGATCAACATGGGAATATCATTTCCAATAAGGAGGATATCATCCACGTACAGTACGAGGAAGATAATAGCACTCCCACTGATCTTTCTGAAAACACATGATTCGTTCTCGTTCTTGATAAAATCAAATAATTTGATCACATCATTAAAATGAGTATTTAGCCCTGAGATGCTTGCTTAAGTCCATATATGGATCTTTGCAGCTTGCATACTTTGTGATCAGTATCACTGGATGTGAAATCCAGTGGCTATTCGATATAGATATCTTCCTCAAGATATCTATTTAAGAACGCCATTTACACGTCCATTTGCCATATTTCATAATCGAAATAAGCTGTAATAGAAAGTAATGTGCGAATGGATTTAAGCATGGCTACTGGTGAAAAGGTATCCTGATAGTCAATGCCTTCGCACTGACTATAACCTTTTGCCACTAATCTGGCTTTGAATGTCTCTACATTTCCATCTGCATCAATCTTTTTCTTATAGATCCATTTACACCCAATAGGTACTATACCTTCTCATGAATCTACCAAGATCTAGACTTGGTTTGAGTGCATCGAGTTAATTTCTGACTTCATTGCTTTTAACCATTTCTTAGAGTCGATATCTGATATTACCTCGTTATAGGTTTTAGGATCATTACCATGAGCTCCATTACCTACAAGAAATATTTTTTCTACTTTCTCTGAAATAGTACCTAAGTACCAATCAGAGGAACAGAAAACTCTTTCCGATCTTCGAGGTGGTGGAGGTAGTGATTGTATTGGCTCAACTTGATTTGGTTCCAAATGATCCTTAGCTCTTTGCTCTTGGGAGACTTTCTCCTCTAGCTTGATCTGCTTTCCAATGCCACCATCTTGAATAAACTATTTTTCAAGAAAGAGGGTATGTCGACTCACAATCACATTATGATCTTCTAGAATGTAGAAATAATATCCTAATGACTCCTTAGGATATCCTATGAATCAAGCTCTAAAGGATATATAATCTAACTTGTCCACTTATTGTCTTTTGATATGAACCAAACAACCCCAAATTCTGAGATGACTTAGACTTGATTTTTTACCATGCCATATCTCATACGGTGTGGTAGGAATGATTTTAGAAGGAATCCTATTCAATAAATATATAGCAGTTAACAAACTGTCTCCAAGAAAAATTAGGGAGGTCTGTAAAGCTCATCATAGATTGGACCATATCTAATAGGATCTGATTTCTCTATTCTAAAATTTCATTGAGTTGAGGTATTCCAGGTGGAGTCCATTAGGAGACTATGCCATTCTGCTTGAGATAGTCCAGAAATTTCCGACTAAGGTATTCACCTCCTCGATCTGATCGAAGAACCTTAATGAATTTTCTAGTTTGCTTTTCTACTTCATGTCTGAATTCTTTAAACTTTTTAAAGACTTTAGACTTGTGTCTCATAAGATACACATTCCCATACCGAGATAAATCATCGGTGAAGATTATGAAGTACACAAAATTGCCTCTAGCTAACACATCAAATAGGCCGCACACATCAGTATGTACTAGGATAAGTAAATCTGTGGCCCTTTCCCCATGTCCCATAAAAGGGAGTTTAGTCATTTTGCCATGAAGACATGATTCACAAATTGAATATGACTCAGAAGTCAATGGACTCAATAGCTTGATTTTCTCCAAATTGTTAATCCTATCTTCTGCTATATGACCTAGTCTAAGGTGCCATAGATATCTATTGTTTGGACTATCCTTGGATTATTTTGATTTTACGGCATTCATATTTTACTCGATATTAAAAATAGATACATCAATATGTAACTGGTAAAGATCGTTAATAAGAAAATCACTTGCAATTTTATTTCTTTCATAAAAAATGTTACAATTGTCCCTAAGAAAACTAATTATATAGCCTTCTTGTGCTAAACATGAAATGGAAATTAAATTCCTACTTGTTGTAGGCACATAATAACTATCCCTAAGTACTAAATCTAAATCAAATGGTAATTGAAGAGGGTAGGTTCCCATGGCCACAACAGTAACCCTTACTTCATTTCCAATCCATAGGATCATCTCACCATCCCTCAGCCTCCTGCTATCCTCAAGAACCTATATGAAAGTGCACAAATGAGCACTAGAACCAGAGTCATGCACCTAACTGGATGCAGAAGAAATCGTAAGGTTAGATTCAATAACAAGCGTGCCTCCAGAAGGACCTACGTCCTTCTTATTCTTCGGGGTGGTCAGGTATGAAGGACAATTCCACTTCCAATAGCCATCAGTGTTGCAATGAAAATATTTTTCTTTGTCAGCGGCCTTCTTCTTTGGCTCTGCCTTCTTTTTCTTTCCTTCTTCCATCTTCTACTTTTTCATAAACTTCTTCTTCTTTTCAAAAGACTTTCTCTTGGAAAAAATCTATTCCATAGCAAATACTGAGCCTTTAAAATCTTTCATTGAAAGCTCAGCAGTAACCGGCATGTTCATAAGCTCGGCCAAAGTATTTTGAAGTTTATGCATATGGTAGTTCATGATGAACTGCCCATATGCATCAGTCAAGGATTGTAGAATTATATCATTCTACAGATCTAGGTCTAACTTCACTCTAAGCTTCTCAAGCTTTTCTAAGTCCTTGATCATCATCAGATAATGATCTTAGACTGATTGCCCATCACGCATTTTAGCCTTGAATAGTTATTTAGTGACCTGATATTTGGCTGCGCGACTTTGTTCACCAAACATCTCTTGTAGGTGAGCCAACATTTGACTGACAGTCTTAATATCTTCATATTGACGCTGAAGCTCATCAGACATTGAGCTCAACATGTAGTATCTAGTCTTGTTATCTTCGTTCGTCCACTTGTCAATAGATGCTCTCTGTTCAGCGAATGGATGAGCTGGTAAGATGGGAGGATCCAAGTCCAATACATGAGTTAACTTCTTAGAACCCAAAATAATTTTAAAGTTTCAGAGTCAATCCTTGTAATTGGGTCCGGTTAGTCTATGGGTGTCTAAAATACGTGCTAGTGGATTGGATGCAGACATTTTCGTGTAGAGAGTCAAAGTTTCTAGTTAGATATTGTAATTAAGACTTAACCAATTTATTTAGGAGTTTAATTTTTAAATAAATTAGCTTCCACTATTTTTTTGGATCCCTACACTCCCTCTGTAGAGATGCAAAAATCTCCATGATTATAGATTTCTAATGGCTGGTGCAGTCCTACCAACTGACTTATCACCTCACCTAATAGTTACTAGTGATGGGTTAGCTAATGAGTGGACAACTCTTGTCCAATGATTCTCTAATCATCGTGCAACCAAACTTGGTCTCTAATTCATGAATCTCATCATGTTCGAAATATTGATCCACTACTTAGTTAAGTCAAACCCATCATTTACATAGATTGAATTTCTAATTGGGTCTCTGACCGTATCTAAAATATTGAGCTCAATTTATCCTCTAGCTCATAGCATCCAATGCCTAATAGACATGGTTGCATCTTTTCAATGCAACTGAGCCACTATGACCAGTTGAGAATAATGAACCCCAAAAAGGGCCCACATATCTATAATGGTGGAAGACCTTAGACTTAATCTTTTCATAGGGAGATTTGCTTTAGGTCTCTTTAAACTTGACTTACAATAGCCATAACAATTTTGACTAATCTAATGGCATGGATTAGCTCGGATTGTTAACCACCTTAGATCATGACTGAGTCGACAAATATGGCCAGGTAAGTAAGACCGGTGGAAGGGATATGCCATTAACTTGACAAGAATGCATTTGAGTTGGATAGCTCCCAATTAAAAATCAATCTATCGTATCTGTCAGACTTATCATAGACACCAAATTATTAAGCCAGAACTAATCAGGTTAGCCTACAATCTAGACTCTAACCACTAAGCCTAATTAGGTCTTAGCTATTAGATATGAGTGCCCTAGAAGCCAGAATTGGCTAACACTTGTAATACACTTCTAAGGGCAAAATTATAATTTTGACTATAAAAAATAAAGTAGGTTATTTTCTATCACATAAGTGTATTTAGTGTCTGTGATACATCCCTTGAGTTAGTGGTAATGATAATTCATATTTTCAAGAGTTGAAAATTTAAGATATGAATTTTTATTTATTAACTCATAAAATGCTCCTGGCCGTAGGATCATTATGAGAATGATGATTGATCCAAAAGATTAGTGTACAATCACTTCATTATAGTAGATGAGTCTTGAGTCTATGGTGTGGAGACATCAAAGCAAGAGTACAGGTACTCGTTAGAGAACGAGGGCACTGAGCATGACCACCTCGAGTAGTCATAAGGAAGTCTACCTTCTCGTCGATGACTGACTCGATGCTACAGTGGTGTGTCTGATTCTTTGACCTGAGGTGCATCGATAGTTCACCTTGAGGGTGTTATAGTTTGACTACACCATGACTCAGTCTCCTAGCCATTCGGAATCCTGAGGTGTATGTTGGCTATAGCATGTTCATTGTAGGAATTGGATTGCACCAAGATGGAATCTATCTACCTCGGTGGATGAGGAGCAGCCCTATGATGATCATGAGAATCAAGTCCATAAGCCCATGGCCATGGCAGAGTGAAATAATAGAAAGAGTTTCTATTAAGATTTTCACATCGGACTTGAATCGAATGATTAAATCATATGATAGAAATTAGGGTTTGACGAGTTCACCTTAACCCTAATCTGATCGGGCTCAAGATAGAAGAACTTAATCACACAAGTAGCTGCACCGAGAGGTTCATTTTTAGTTTTGATGGGTTGCCACCATATGCTGCTAGGTGTCACTGGTGGATTTTGGGAGCAATTAGAATGATTTAGATGATCGATCATTCTAAGTTGTCTGAATCAGAAAAGTTCTGATCCATCGAAAGGAAGTTTCGATGATGTCGATGATGGAGATCATGACATATCCCATTACCATATAGAACTGAACCTAACTGGATCACACAAATAAGGTTTGGATCTGGATATCATCAATTGGACTAATCCAGTTCAATTGATTTGAATAAGATTCAATTAGGTTCAAGAAAATCGTGCTAGCACACGATTGAGCCTAACATTCTTCTTTTTCTATCTTAAAAGTTGTCTCGACTGAGCCAAATGAGTTTGTGCTCACTCAGGTACCTTTACCTGGTCTGACTGGAGCTTGTCCAAGTCAGAAAAGGATTGTCTTAATTTATGAGATAAATTTGAGACAACACCTACCATTTTTCATCATCTGCTAATTCTTGTACTTTGACTTGGTCAAACATTGACCTTTGACCCTTGGACATCTATCCATGTGTCATGCACTTATTGGAGAGCAGATAGGGGCTTGTCCCCTCTCTGAAAATTAGAAAGAAGGGGGTGCACACCTAGGACGGCATGCGCCCATGGATAGGGATGTTGGAGTCCCATACGGATGGGACTCCAGGTTACTTGTTGGATTCAAACTAGGTGACCCTCATCTATAGACTTTGATCAGTCTTAGGCACCACCTTAGGATGAATCCATGGGTCTCTCATCCCACCAATCAGATTTAGATCTGATTGAATGAAACAACACGATTGGCTGGGGTGATGCAGCACTGCATGGCATAGCAGAGTCTATAAATAGACCCTATCTGTGCCCACTTTCATGGAGTTCATCTTAAGCCATGCCCCAAGGCTGTCTCTCTTCCTTCTCCACACCACCATCTAGCCCTCTCCCTTCTCTTGATGCCCAAAAAGGTTGGGTTCTTTTGATTAGTGCGAGTCAAGCAAGAAAGGCTGATGAAAAAGGAAGAAGGCATCACTGCTGTGGAGACGATGGGTGATTTTTAGAAGATGTTTTGAAGATCCTCCAAATCAGATCCAGATCTAATTTTTGAAAAAAAGAAAGAGAAGGAGAAGACCTCCAGATCTAGTTTGAGTGGATATCGGTAGAGAATAGGCGCTTACGTGGCTAGATCCAAAACCTCAGAGCTTCTATAGGATCATCAATGGATAATCGGATTACCCATGATCAAGGTAAAAATTAATTCAAAATTAATTTAGTTTTATTTTCTTAATTACTATATTATAAATTAGATCTAAAAAGTGTCAGATCTGATCTAGATCTAAGAGAAGATTTTTTTTGAAATATGCCTCTCGATCCAATCAGATCTAAACGAACCTGACCCGGGAAATCAGGATTTTCCTTCAACTGGTATCAGAGCGAGGTTCTTATAAATTATTTTTTAGATCTGATTTAATCTAATTAATTAGTAATCTTAGATATTACATGAGATATGATTAGATCTAAAATTAAAAAATAAAAAAATTAAAATAAATTAATTTAAATCTAATATGTATGAGATACATAACTAGACTAGGAATAGAATTATTCTGTGTAGTCTAGTTTCATCATAATTTTTATTTAATTAAAAGTAATTTTTAGATCTATTTACTTTCTATTTTTTGATATTATAAATATTATAATTAGATCTAAAAATAAAAAATAAAATAAAATTAATTATTCATATGAGATATGATAGTTGCATGTTTAGACTAGTTGTAGAATAGTTCTGCAAATAGGTCTGGATTAAATTTTATTTGATATGATCAAATTTAAATTTAGCTTTTTAGATGATTATGACATAATTTAGATCTGAAAAACATACATGCATGATATATGTGATATATATAAAATATGTTTTAATTAGATCTATCTTTTATATGAGATATATGCTTAGATCTAATTTATTTTTGTAGATTAGTTGTATTTCTAATTAAGGCATTTCCCTTGGCCGTCCGGTCATAAGAACAAAGTAGGGCTTAAAAATCCTCTCCTTCCATTCGATGGGGTGTTCTTATGATGTGTAGGGGTGCTGCGCATTCATCCTTAATCAAAAATTAAAAACTTACTTTCTGCAAAATCCTAGATCCTGAAACCCTAGGATCTTATTTACATGTTTTGTTTATGAACCCTAACTTAATTAAGAATTAAGTTTATGAAATATCAATTAGATCTAAAATTGAGAATTTTCAAGATCTAAGACATATTCATAAATCTGGGTTTGGGCTTGGGTAGCTCAATTAGGTCTAGCGGTTGATCAAATCGAATCAAGAGTTGGTTAGATGGGATCAACAATGCTTAAATTGACCAGCCTAATAGGATTAAGTCTGGGTCAAGATCGAGTCACGAGTGATCGATCAAGCTAAGACCTAATTAGGCTCAGTGGTTAGAGTCTGGATTGTAGGCTAACCTGATTGGTTCTATCTCAACAATTTGGTGTCTAAGGTAAGTTTGGCAGATATGACCGACTGATTTTTAATTGGGAGCTACTCGACTCGAATGCGTTCTTGTCGAGTTAATGGCATATCCCTTCCACCGATCTCACTTACCTGGCCATGTTTGTTGACTCAGTTCTGATCTGAGGTGGTCAATAATCCGAGCTAACCCATGCCACTAGGTTAGTCATAATGGTTATGACTATGTCAAGTCTAGTTTAATGAGACCTAAATCAAATCTCCCTAAGAAAAGATTAAGTCTAAGGTCTTCCACCATTGTAGATGTGCGGGCCCTTTTCGGGGTTGATTGTTCTCGACTGGTTACAGTGGCTCAGTTGCACCGAAAAGATGCAATCATGTCTATTAGGCATTGGATGCTACAGGCTGGAGGATGAATTGGGCTCAATATTTTGGATATGGTGAAAGACTCAATTAGAAATCTAGTTTGTGCAAATGGTGGGTCTGACTTAACTAAGGAGTGGATCAATATTCCAGACACGGTGAGATTCATGAATTAGAGACCAAGTTTGGTTGCACCATGATTAGAGAATCATTGAACAAGAGTTGTTCACTCATTGGCTAACCCATCACCAATAACTGTTAGGTGAGGTGATGAGTCAGTTGGTGGACTGCACCACCCACTAGA
>QRFJ01000326.1:630967-671341 GCA_006176705.1 Cocos nucifera
ATATTCATAATACTGGGTTCGGGCTTGGGTAGCTCAATTAGGTCTAAGCGGTTGATCAAATCGAATCAAGAGTTGGTTAGATGGGATCAACAATGCTTAAATTCACCAGCCTAATAGGATTAAGTCTGGGTCAAGATCGAGTCACGATCAAGCAAGACCTAATTAGGCTCAGAGGTTAGAGTTTGGATTGTAGGCTAACCCAATTGGTTCTGACTCAATAATTTGGTGTCTAAGGTAAGTTTGGCACATACGACCGACTAGTTTTTAATTGGAAGCTACTCGACCTGAATGCATTCTTGTACGAGTTAATGGCATATCCCTTCCACCGGTCTCACTTACCTGGCCATATTTGTTGACTCAGTTTTAATTTGAGGTGGTCAATAATCTGAGCTAACCCATGCCACTAGGTTAGTCATAATTGTTATGACTATGACAAGTCTAGTTTAATGAGACCTGAATCAATTCTCCCTAAGAAAAGATTAAGTCTGAGGTCTTCCACCATTGTAGATGTGCGGGCCCTTTCCGGGGTTGATTGTTCTCGACTGGATACAGTGGCTCAGTTGCACCGAGAAGATGCAACCATGTCTATTAGGCATTGGATGCTATGGGCTGGAGGATGAGTTGGGCTCAATATTTTCGGATACGGTGAGAGACTCAATTAGAAATTCAGTCTGTGCAAATGGTGGGTCTGACTTAACTAAGGAGTGGATCAATATTTGGATACGGTGAGATTCATGAATTAGAGATCAAGTTTGGGTGCACCATGATTAGAGAATCATTGAACAAGAGTTGTTCACTCATTGGCTAACCCATCACCAATAACTATTAGGTGAGGTGATGAGTCAGTTGGTGAGACCGCACCACCCACTAGAAATCATTAATCATGGAGATTTTTGCATCTCTACAGAGGGAGTGTAGGGATCCCAGAAAATAGTGGGAGCTAATTTATTTAAAAATAAAATTTTTAAATAAATTGGTCAAGTCATAATTACAGTATCTAACTAGAATCTTTGACTCTCTATAGAAAAATGTCTGCGTCCAACCCATTAGCATGTATCCTGGACACACATAGACTGACCGGACCCAATTATAAAGATTGGCTTAGGAACTACAAAATCATTTTGGATTTCTGAGAAGTTAACCCATGTATTGGACCAGGACCCTCCCACCTTACCAGCCCGTCCATCCACTGAACAAAGAGCGTCTCTGAAAAATGGATAGACGAAGATAATAAGGCTAGATATTACATGTTGGGCTCGATGTCTGATGAGCTCCAGTGCCAACATGAAGATATCGGGACTGCTCGCCAAATGTTGGCTCACCTGCAGGAGATGTTTGGTGAACAGAGTCGCGCAGCCAAGTATCAAGTCACGAAATGATTTTTTAAGGCTAAGATGCATGATGGGCAGTCAGTCCAAGATCACTGTCTGATGATGATCAAGGACTTGGAAGAGCTTGAGAAGCTCGGTGTGAAGTTAGACTTGGATCTGTAGAATGATATTATTCTGCAATCCTTGACTGATGCATATGGGCAATTCATCATGAATTACCACATGCATAAACTTCAAAATTTCTTGGCCGAATTAATGAACATGCTGGTCACCGCTGAGCTTTCTATGAAAGGTTCTAAAGGCTCAGTTCTTGCTATGGAATGGACTTCTTCCAAAAGAAAGTCTTCTAAAAAGAAAAAGAAGTCTGCAAAAAAGCAAAAAGTGGAAGGAGGAAAGAAGAAGAAGGTAGAGCCGAAGAAGAAGGCCATTGTCAAAGGAAAAGTGTTTCCATTGCAACAGCGACTGCCATTGGAAGCGGAACTGCCCTACTTACCTGGCCACCCTGAAGAACAAGAAGGAAGGTCCTTCTGGAGGTATGCTCATTATTGAGTCTAACCTTACGGTTTCTTCTGCATCCAGTTGGGTGCTTGACTCTGGTTCTAGTGCTCATCTGTGCACTTCCATGCAGGGTCTTGAGGATAGCAGGAGGCTGAGGGATGGAGACATGATCCTACGCATCGGTAATGGAGCAAGAGTTGCTGCAGTAGCCGGTGGAACATACCCTCTTCGATTACCATCTGGTTTAGACTTAGTTTTGAAAGACTGTTATTATGTGCCTGCAGCTAGCAGGAATTTGATTTCTGTTTCATGCTTAGCACTAGAAGGCTATGTGATTACCTTCTTTAAGGACCATTGTAACATTCTTTATGAAAGAAATAAAATTGCAAATGGTTTTCTTATTAACGGTCTTTATCAGCTACATATTGATGTATCTGTTCTAACTATCGAGCAAAACGTGAATGCCAAATGACCTAGGGATAGTCCAAATGATAGATATCTATGGCACCTGAGATTAGGTCATATAGCAGAAGATAGGATCAACAAATTGGAGAAAAATGGGCTATTGAGTCCATTGACTTTCGAGTCATATCCAACTTGTGAATCTTGTCTTCAAGGCAAAATGACTAAACTCCCTTTTGTAGGACATGGGGAAAGGGCCACAGATCTCCTTGCCCTAGTACATACTGATGTGTGCGGCCCATTTGATGTGCCGGCTAGAGGCAATTTTGTCTACTTCATTACCTTTACCGATGATCTGTCTAGGTATGGGTATGTGTATCTTATGAGACACAAGTCTGAAGCTTTTGAAAAGTTCAAAGAATTCAGACATGAAGTAGAAAAATAAACTGAAAAACCCATTAAGGTTCTTCGATCAGATCGAGGAGGTGAATACCTTAGCCAAGAATTCCTAGACTATCTCAAGAAAAATGGCATAGTCTCTCAATGGACTCCACCAGGAACACCTCAACTCAACGGGGTTTCAGAATGGAGAAATCGGACTCTATTGGATATGGTCCGATCCATGATGAGCTTCACAGACCTCCCTGATTTTCTTTGGGGACACTCATTGTTAACTTCAATTTATCTACTGAATAGGGTTCCCTCTAAAACCGTTCCTACCACACCGTATGAGATATGGCATGGTAAGAAACCAAGTCTGAGTCATCTCAGAATTTGGGGTTGTCCGGCTCATGTCAAAAGACAACAAGCGGACAAGTTAGAGTTTAGGTCCTTTAGAGCTCGATTCATAGGATATCCTAAAGAGTCATTAGGATACTATTTCTACATTCCAGAAGACCACAATGTGATTGTGAGTCGACATGCCATCTTTCTTGAAAAATAGTTTATTCAAGATAGCGGCATTGGAAAGCAGATTAAGCTTGATGAGAAAGTCTCACAAGTACAACGAGCTAAGGACCAATTGGAACCAAATCAGGTTGAGCCAATAAGAACACTACCTCCTCCACCTCATAGATCGGAAAGAGTTTTCCATCCCCCTGAAAGATACTTAGGTATTATTTCAGAGGAAAGTAGAGAAAATGTTCCTCGTAGGTAATGGTGCTCATGGTGATGATCCCAAAACCTACAACGAGGCGATATCAGATATCGACTCCGAGAAATGGCTAGAGGCAATGCAGTCAGAAATTGACTCGATGCACTCAAACCAAGTCTGGACCTTGGTAGATCCACCAGAAGGTATAGTACCTATTGGGTGTAAATGGATCTTCAAGAGAAAGATTGGTGCAGATGGAAATGTGGAGACATTCAAGGCTAGACTAGTGGCAAAAGGTTATAGTCAATGCGAAGGCATTGACTATCAGGATACCTTTTCCCAGTGGCTATGCTAAAATCCATCCGCACATTGCTTGCCATTGCAGCCTATTTCGATTATGAAATATGGCAAATGGACGTGAAAATGGCATTCTTAAATGGATATCTTGAGGAAGATATCTATATGGAACAGCCGCTAGGTTTCACATCCAGTGATACTGATCACAAGGTTTGCAAGCTGCAAAGGTCCATATATGGACTTAAGCAAGCATCTCGGAGCTGGAACACTCATTTCAATGATGTGATCAAAAAGTTTGGTTTCATCAAAAATGAAGAGGAAACCATGTGTCTTCAAAAAGGTCAGTGGGAGCGCTGTTGTCTTCCTCGTATTGTACGTGGATGACATCCTCCTTATTGGGAATGATATTCCCATGTTGACGACAGTCAAAATATGGTTGTCCAAGGAATTCTCCATGAAAGACCTAGGTGAAGCATCCTTTATTCTAGGAATTAAGGTCTATAGGGATAGACCGAATAGGATGCTAGGACTTTCACAGAAGATGTACATAGAGGAAAGTACTAAAGAGGTTTAGTATGGAAAACTCTAAGAGGGGATTAATACCCTTCAGACATGGTATTCATCTTTCCAAGAAGATGTGCCCTAGCACACCTGAGGAAATAGAATGCATGAG
Source organism: Cocos nucifera (assembly GCA_006176705.1). Lineage (NCBI taxonomy): Eukaryota > Viridiplantae > Streptophyta > Magnoliopsida > Arecales > Arecaceae > Cocos > Cocos nucifera. The sequence goes on from QRFJ01000326.1 coordinate 635,262, forward strand.
CAAGATCCCTTATGCTTCTGCAATAGGGAGCCTCATGTATGCCATGCTATGTACACGACCTGATATAGCCCATGCTGTGAGTGTCACAAGCAGATATCAGTCAAATCCAGGTGAAGAACACTGGACTTCTGTGAAATGTATCCTTAAGTACTTAAGAAGAACTAAGGATATGATGTTGGTCTTTGGTAATGGAGAACTCCAAGTCCAGGGATACACAGACTCGGATTTCATGTCCGATATAGATGATCGAAAGTCGACATCTGGGAGTCTGTTTGTGTGCAATGGTGGTGCTGTCAGCTGGAAGAGTTTCAAGCAAACGTGATAGCAGATTCCACCATGGAAGCAGAATATATCGCTGCATCAGAGGCTGCGAAGGAAGCATTCTGGTACAAGAAGTTTGCTGCAGAAATTGGAGTAATGCCATCAGATGCCATTCCTCTATACTGCGACAACAATGGTGCCATAGCCCTTGCTAAGGAGCCGAGGTCTCACCAAAAATCCAAGCACATTGAGCGGCGATACCACCTCATCCGCGATTACCTCGAGAAGGGTTACGTCGAGGTCAAGAGAGTCAACTCCACAGATAATGTGGCAGACCCACTTACAAAGCCATTGGGCCAGCAGAAGATCGAAGCCCACCTTGAGAAGATGGGACTTAGACTTGTAGCCAATTGGCTTTAGGACAAGTGGGAGATTGTTAGATATATGTGCCCTAGAAGCCAGAATTGGCTGACACTTGTAATACACTTCTAGGGGCAAAATTATAATTTTGACTATAATCAATAAAATGGGTTATTTTCTATCACATATGTGTATTTAGTGTCTGTGATACATCCTTTGAGTTAATGGTAATGATAATTCATATTTTCAAGAGTTGAAAATTTAAGACATGAATAATCATTATTAACTCATAAAATGCTCCTGACCATAGGATCATCACGAGGATGGTGATTGATCCGGAAGGTTGGTGTACAATCGCTTCTCTTTAGTAGATGAGTCTTGAGTCTATGGTGTGGAGACACCGGAGCGAGAGTACAGGTACTCGTTAGAGAATGAGGGCACTGAGCGTGACCACCTCGAGTAGTCATTAGGAAGTCTACCTTCTCGTCAATGACTGACTCGATGCTGCAGTGGTGTGTCTGGTTCTTTGACCTGAGGTGCATCGGCAGTTCACCTTGAGGGTGTTATAGTTTGACTACACCATAACTCGATCTCCTAGCCATTCGGAAATCCTGAGGTGTATGTTGGCTATAGCATGTTCATTGTAGGAACTGGATTGCATCAAGATGGAATCTATCTACCTCGGTGGTAGAGGAGCAGCCCTATGATGATCATGAGAATCAAGTCCAGAAGCCATGGCCATGGCAGAGTGAAATAATAGAAAGAGTTTCTATTTAGGTTTTCACATCGGACTTGAATCGAATGATTACATCATATGACAGAAACTAGGGTTTGACGAGTTCACCTTAACCCTAATCTGATCGGGGCTCAAGATAGAAGAACTTAATCACACAGGTAGCTGCACCAAGAGGTTCGCATTCAGCTCTGATGGGTTGCCACCATATACTGCTAGGTGTCACTGGTGGATTTTGGGAGCAATTAGAATGATTTAGATGATCGATCATTCTAGCTGTTCGAATCAGAAGAGTTCTGATCCATCGAAAGGAGTTTCGATGATGTCGATGATAGAGATCATGACATATCCCATTACCATACAGAACTGAACCTAACTGGGTCACACAAACAAGGGTTTGAATCTGGTGATCATCAATTGAACTGATCCAGTTCAATTGATCTGAATGAGATTCAATTAGGTTCAAGAAAATCGTGCTAGCACTCGATTGAACCTAACGTTCTTCTTTTACTATCATAAATAGTTGTCCTGACTGAGCCAAAGGAGTTTGTGCTCGATCAGAGGCCTTCACTTGGTCTGACTGGAGCCTGTCCAGGTCAGAAAAGGGTTGTCTTATTTTGTAAGACAATACCTGCCATTTTTGGTCACCTGCCATTTCTCGTCCTTTGACTTTGGTCAAAAGTTGACCTTTGACTGGTCAAATGTTGACCATTGACACTTTGACTTCTGTCCATGTGTCATGCACCTATTGGAGAGCTGGTGGGGGCTTGTCCCCCTACCAGAACCTGGCAAGGAGGAGGGCGCACGCCAGGCGCCCAGGAGTCCCTGTTGGATAGGGACTCCATCTCCTTTTTGGATTTCGATTAGACTCCTCCTAAGAACCAACTTTGACTGGATCTTAGGCACCATCTAAGGAGGAATCCAAGGGACTCTATTCCCACCAATCAGATTTAGATCTGATTTCACAAAGGGTTGTGATTGGTTGGGAAGAAGAGGAGTTGGATCACGCATAGTCTATAAATAAGACCCTACGCCCAACTCAAAATAGATCTGAAAATTCCCCATGCCCTATGGCTGCCTCTCTCCTCCTCCATGCCAAGACCATCTTCTCCCTCTCCTCTCCATGCCCAAAGTAGTTTGGGATCCAAGTTGGTGCAATCCAGACGAGAGAAAGGCGACAGAAAGCTAGAAGGCTGCGCTGCTGCAAAGGACAACTGCTGATCTTCGAAAGATGTTTTGAAGATCCTCCAAATTAGATTCAGATCTGACTTTTGGAGATGTGATAGAGAAGAAGAGGATTTCCAGATCTAGTCCGAGTGGATACCGATAGAGGCTAGGTACTTGCATGGCTAGATCCAGAACCTTCCGCTGCTTTCAGGATCATCAACGGATAATAGGATTACCCTACATCAAGGTAAATTAAATTTGATTTAATTTATCTAGATTTTATTTTTATTATTAGAATAATAAGAATCAGATCTAAAACATTTCAGATCTGATTTGGATCAAAAAGAAAAATTTTTTGAAATATATCTCTTGATCCAATCAAATCTGAACGAACCTGATCTGGAAAATCAGGATTTCCCTTCATTCACATCCAGTGATGATGATCACATGGTTTGCAAGCTGCAAAGGTCCATATATGGACTTAAGCAAGCATCTCGAAGTTGGAACACTCATTTTAATGATGTGACCAAAATATTTGGTTTAATCAAAAATGAGGAGCCATGTGTCTTCAAAAAGGTCAATGGGAGCGCTGTTGTCTTCCTCGTATTGTACGTGGATGACATCCTCCTTATCGGAAATGATATTCCCATGTTGACCATAGTTAAAATGTTGTTATCTAAAGAATTCTCCATGAAAAACCTAGGAGAAGCATCCTTTATTCTAGGAATTAAGGTCTATAGAGATAGACCGAATAGGATGCTAGGACTTTCACAGAAGATGTACATAGAGGAAGTACTAAAGAGGTTTAGTATGGAAAACTCTAAGTGGGGTTTAGTACCCTTCAGGCATGGCATTCATCTTTCCAAGAAGATGTGCCCTAGCACACCTGAGGAAATAGAATGCATGAGCAAGATCCCTTATGCTTCAGCAATAGGGAGCCTCATGTATGCCATGTTATGTACACGACCTAATGTAGCCCATGCCGTGAGTGTCACGAGCAGATATCAGTCGAATCCAGGTGAAGAACACTGGACTTCTATGAAATGTATCATTAAATACTTGGGAAGAACTAAGAATATGTTGTTGGTCTTTGGTAATGGAGAACTCCAAGTCTAGGGGTATACAGACTCGAACTTTATGTCCGATGTAGATGATCGAAAGTCGATATCTGGGAGTCTACTTTTGTACAATGGTGGAGCTGTCAGTTGGAAAAGTTTCAAATAAATAGTGATAGCAGATTCCACCATGGAAGCAAAATATATCATTACGTCAGAAGCTGCGAAGGAGGCATTTTGGTACAAGAAGTTTGCTGCAGAGATCGGAGTGATGCCATTAGATGCCATTCCTCTGTACTACGACAACAATGGCACATAGCCCTTGCTAAGGAGCTGAGGTCTCACCAGAAGTCCAAGCACATCGAGCGGCGATACCACCTCATCCACGATTACCTCGAGAAGGATTACGTCGAGGTCAAGAAAGTCGACTCCGCAGACAATATGGTAGATCCGCTTACAAAGCCATTGGGCCAGCAGAAGATCGAAGCCCATCTTTAGAAGATGGGACTTAGATTTATAGTCAATTGGCTTTAGGTCAAGTGGGAGTTTGTTAGATATGAGTGCCCTAGAAGCCAGAATTGGCTGACACTTGTAATACACTTCTAAGGGCAAAATTATAATTTTGACTATAAATAATAAAATGGGTTATTTTCTATCACATAATGTGTATTTAGTGTCTGTGATACATCCCTTGAGTTAATGGTAATGATAATTCATATTTTCAAGAGTTGAAAATTTAAGACATGAATTTTCATTTATTAACTCATAAAATGCTCCTGACCATAGGATCATCATGAGGATGGTGATTGATCCGAAAGGTTAGTGTACAATCGCTTCTTTATAGTAGATGAGTCTTGAGTCTATGGTGTAGAGACATCGGAGCGAGAGTACAGGTACTCGTTAGAGAACGAGGGCACTGAGCGTGACCACCTCGAGTAGTCATAAGGAAGTCTACCTTCTCATCGATGACTGACTCGAATGCTGCAGTGGTGTGTCTGGTTCTTTGACCTGAGGTGCATCGGTAGTTCACCTTGAGGGTGTTATAGTTTGACTACACCATGACTCGATCTCCTAGCCATTCAGAATCCTGAGGTGTATGTTGGCTATAGCATGTTCATTGTAGGAATTGGATTGCACCAAGATGGAATCTATCTACCTCGGTGGATGAGGAGCAGCCCTATGATGATCATGAGAATCAAGTCCATAAGCCCATGGCCATGGTAGAGAGTGAAATAATAGAAAGAGTTTCTATTAAGATTTTCACATTCGGACTTGAATCGAATGATTAAATCATATGATAGAAATTAGGGTTTGACGAGTTCACCTTAACCCTAATCTGATCGGGGCTCAAGATAGAAGAACTTAATCACACAAGTAGCTGCACCGAGAGGTTCATTTTTAGTTTTGATGGGTTGCCACCATATGTTGCTAGGTGTCATTGGTGGATTTTGGGAGCAATTAGAATGATTTAGATGATCGATCATTCTAAGTTGTCTGAATCAGAAAAGTTCTAATGATGTTGATGATGAAGATCATGACATATCCCATTACCATACAGAACTGAACCTAACTGGGTCACACAAATAAGGATTTGGATCTGGATATCATCAATTGGACTAACCTAGTTTAATTAATTTGAATAAGATTCAATTAGGTTCAAGAAAATCGTGCTATCATACGATTGAGCCTAACATTCTTCTTTTTCTATCTTAAAAGTTGTCTTGACTGAGCCAAATGAGCTTGTACTCACTCAGGTACCTTTACTTGGTCTGACTGAAGCTTGTCCAAGTTAGAAAAGGGTTGTCTTAATTTATGAGATAAATTTGAGACAACACCTACCATTTTTCATCACCTACTAATTCTTGTACTTTGACTTGGTCAAACATTGACCTTTGACCCTTAGACATCTGCCCATGTGTCATGCACTTATTGGAGAGTAGATAGGGGCTTGTCCCCTCTCCAAAAATTGGAAAGAAGGGGCACACACCATCCTTAGGATGAATCCATGGGTCTCTCATCCCACCAATCAGATTTAGATCTAATTGAACGAAGCAACGCATTTGGCCAGGATGATGCAGCACTGCATGGCACAACAGAGTCTATAAATAGACCCTATCTGCGCCCACTTTCAAGGAGTTCATCTTAAGCCATGCCCCAAGGCTGTCTCACTCCGTTCTCCATGCCACCATCTAGCCCTCTCCCTCCTCTCCATGCCCAAGAAGGTTGGGTTCTTTTGATTAGTGCGAGTCAAGTAAGAAAGGCTGACGAAAAAGGAAGAAGGCAGCACTGCTACAGAGACGACGGGTGATCTTCAAAAGGTATTTTAAAGATCCTCCAAATCAAATCTAGATCTAATTTTTGGAGAAAAGAAAGAGAAGGAGAAGATCTTCAGATCCAGCCCGAGTGGATACCGATAGAGGCCAGACGCTTGCGTGGCTAGATCCAGAATGTCAGAACTTCTGCAGGATCATCAATGGGTAATCAGATTACCCAAGATCGAGGTAAAAATTAATTTAGAATTAATTTAGTTTTATTTTCTTAATTACTAGATTATAAATTTGATCTGAAAAGTGTTAGATCTGATCTGGATCTGAGAGAAGAATTTTTTTGAAATATGCCTCTCTATCCAATCAGATCTGAACGAACCTGATTCGAAAAATCAGAATTTTCCTTCATTAGCTTGATCAATCACTCATGTGATTCGATCTTGACCCAGACTTAATCCTATTAGGTTGGTTAATTTAAGCACTCTTGATCCCATCTAATCGACTCTTGATTCGATTTAATCAACTACTAGACCTAATTGAGCTACCCAAGTCCGAACCCAGTTTTATGAATATATCTTAAATCTAAAAATTTTTAATTTTTAGACTTAATATATTTCATAATCTTAATTCTTAATTAAGTTTAGGGTTCATAAATAAAATATGTAAATAAAATTCTAGGGTTTCAGGATCTAGGATTTTGCAGAAAATAATTTCTGATTAAGGACGAACGTGCAACACCCCTATACATCATAAGAATATCCTATCGAATAGAAAGAGAGGGCATTTAAACCCTACTTTGTTCTTATGATCAGACGGCCAAGGGGAAGGCCTTAATCAAAAATATAAAAACCACAAAACTAGTTAGATCTACATCATATATCTTATATATATAATTGATCTAAATTTAAACATGTTTTGCATACAATTTCATATATCATATCATGCATATTTTCATATCTAAATTATCTCATAATTATCTAAAAAATTAAATTTAAATTAATCATATCAAAATAAATTTTATTTTAGATAATTATGTAGAACTATTCTATAATTAGTCTAAATATGCATTCATCATATCTCATATGAATAAAAATTAAATAATTTTATTTTTTATTTTTTAGATCTTATTATAATATTTATAATATTAAAAAATAATAAATAAATAGATCTAAAAATTATAACTAATTAAATTAAATTATGATCATGCAAGACTATACATAGAATAATTCTATTTAACAACTAGTCATGCATCTTGTACAACTTAGATCTAAATTATTTAATTATTAATTTTTTTGATTTTAGATCTAATCACATCTCATGTAACCTCTAAAATCATTTAATTATTCAATCAAAATAAATTAAAATCAAATCAAATGTAACCTAGCTCTGATACCAGTTGAAGGAAAAAATTCTTTTTTCCGGATCAGGTTTGTTCAGATCTGATTGGATCAAGAGAAATATTTTAAAAAAAAATTTCTTAAATTTAGATTAGATCTGAGACATTTTAGATCTAATATTATTAATCTAATAAATAAAATAAAATAAAATAAATATTGAATTAAATCTAAATTAATTTTATCTTGTAGCGGGTAATCAGATTACCCTATGATGATTCTGATGTCTTTCTGAGGTTCTGGATCTAGCCATGCAAGTACTTGACCTCTATCAGTATCCACTCAGATAGGATCTAGTGATCTCCTCCTTCTTTATCACTTCACCAAATATCATATCTAGATCTGATTTGGAGGATCTTCAAAACTCCTTTTGAATATCGTGTGTCGTCTCTTGCAGCAGTGATGCCTTCTTCCTTTCTCGTTGACTTTCTCTTACTAGGATCGCACCAAACTGAAGCCCAAAGATTCTTGGGCATGGATAGGAGGTAGAGGACCTAAAGATGGCATGGAGGAGGGAGAGGAGCAGCCTTATGGCATGGGCAATGGGCTAGAGATCTAAATCCTAGGTGCAGACAGGGTTTATATAAACCCTGCTGCGCTATGCAGTGCCACATCATCCCAACCAATCATGGCCTTTTATGCAATCAGATCTAAATCTGATTGATGAAATGGCATCATCTGATTCAATCAGATAAGAACCTCTTTGAATGATCCTTAGATGGTGCCAAGACTGGTCAAACAAGTCTCTCTTGGTGGCATGCACTTTGATTTCCTTAAGTAACTGGAGTCCCATCTATATGGGACTCCAGGCATTATCCACATGGGGCGCATGCCTCCCTAGGCATGTGCCCTTTATCTATCTCCTTTTTAGTAGGCGGACAAGGTCCAAAACTCTCTCCTATGGGTGCATGACACATGGGTAGTGTCTAAGTGTCAAAGATCAACGTTTGACCAAAGTCAAAAGATAAGATTTCGTAGATGACGAAAATTGGTAGGTGTTGTCTCAAATTCATCTCATAAATTAGGACAATCCTTTTTTGACTTGGACAAGCTTCAGTCAGACTAAATAAAGGTTTCTGAGTGAGTCCAAACACATTTGGCTCAGTTGAGATATCTTTAATGATAATTAAAGGAGAATATTAGGTTCAATCGTGTGCTAGCACGATTTTCTTGAAGCTAATTGAATCTAATTTAAATAATTAACCTAGGTTAGTCCAATTGATGATATCTAGATCCAAACCCTTGTTTGTGTGACCCAACTAGGTTCAGTTTCATATGGTAATGAGATATGTCTCTATCTCTATCATTGACATCATCAAAACACCTTCCGATGGATCAGAATTTTTCTAATTCAGACAACTAGTATGATTGATCATCTAAATCATTCTAATTGCTCTCAAAATCCACTAGTGACACCTAGCAGCATATGGTGGCAACCCATCAGAACTGAAAATGAACCTCTTGATGCAGTTACCTATATGGTTAAGTTCTTCTATCTTAAGCCACGATCGGATTAGGGTTAAGGTGAACTCATCAAACCCTAATATCCATCATATGATTAATCATTTGATTCAAGTCCAATGTGAAAATCTTAATAGAAACTCTTTCTATTATTTCACTCTGCCATAGCCATGGGCTTATCAACTTGATTCTCGCAATCATCATAGGGCTACTCTTCATCTATCGAGATAGATGATTTCTTCTAGGTGCAATCCAATTCCTATAATAAACATGCTACAGCCAACATATACCTCAGGATTCTGAATGGCTAGGAGATCGAGTCATGGTGTAGTCAAACTATAACACCCTCAAGATGAACTATCGATGCACCGTAGGTCAAAGAACTAGACACACAACTGCAGCTTCAAGCCAATCATTGACGAGAAGGTAGACTTCCTAATGACTGCTCGAGGTGGTCACGCTCAGTGCCCTCGTTCTGTAACGAGTACCTATACTCTCGCTCCAGTGTCTCTACACCGTAGACTCAAGACTCATCTACTATAAAGAAGCGATTGTGCTCCAACCTTTTGGATCAATCACCATCCTCATGATGATCCTACGGTCAGGAGCATTTTATAAGTTAATAATGAAAATTCATATCTTAAATTTTTTACCTCTTAAAAATAAGAATTATCATTGCCATTAACTCAAAGGGTGTATCACAGACACTAAATACACATCATGATAGAAAATAACCCATTTTTATTATTCATAGTCAAAATTATAATTTTACCCTTAGAAGTATATAAGAAGTGTCAGCCAATTCTAGCTTTTAGGGCACACATATCTAGGGCTCTGGTAGAGAGGGAGAGAGAGAGTGAAAGTTTATGTTGAGAAGATGAAAAGTTCGGTGCAGACCAAAAATTTATGCTAGATCTATGGTGGCGATTTTTAAAACTACTGTCATAGGTCAAAACTATAGCAGTAGTTAACAACCGCTGCAATAGGCTTATAGTACTGATTTTTGCTAACCACTGCTACAGGCCTATAGTAGTGGTTTTTGCTAATCGCTGCTATAGATTCAAATATAAAATTTTTATATTTTTTTTCTAAATATGCTATAATTTTAAAATTTAAAGCTTACTTTTATCATTCATTATCTAAGTAATTATCATTAGAGTGTCATCACAAAAGACCGCCTCAATTCGATAGCCCTAGCTATGTCGATTGATAAAATTTGATTTCAATGGCCACGAACAACTGCATGATGATCTGATAGATAAAGATCACCGATTGATCCAAAAATTTGCAATGATATCTTAGTGCCATTTATATCATACTATCAAAGTTTTACTTCAATCGAATATCGTTATCATAGTTGATTTAGTATAGGATGATTTCGATCGTTAAATGAGAAATAAGTGATCAAAAGACTAGACGCCTATAAATATTGAAGGGAAATCCTGATTTCCCGGTCCAGGTTCGTCCAGATCTGATTAGATCAAGAGATATATTTCAAAAATTTTCTCTTGATCTCAATCAGATCTTGATATGTTTCAGATCTGATTCTTATTATTTTAATAAATAAAATAAAATAAGATAAATTAAATCAAATTTAATTTACCTGATTTGGGTAATCCTATTACCCTGTAGATGATCCTGATTGCAGCGGAAGGTTCTGGATCTTAGCCACGCAAGCGCCTGGCCTCTACCGGTATCCACTCGGGTTGGATCTGGAGATCCTCTTCTTCTCTATCACACCTCCAAAAATCAGATCTGGATCTGATCTGGAGGATCTTCAAAACTCTTTTGAAGATCTGCAGTCGTCCTTTTGCAGCAGCGCAGCCTTCTTGCTTTTGATCGCCTTTTCTTGATCTGAATCGCACCAACCTAAGTCCAAAACACTTTTGGACGTGGAGAGCAAGGGGAGAAGAGACTATGGCATGGAGAAGGAGGGGAGAGGCAGCCTTGGGGCGTCTCTAATTGCATTAGAATTAGGGTTGGGCGCAGGGTCTTATTTATAGACCTCTTGTGATCCAACTCCTCTTCCTCTCAACCAATCACAACCCTTTGTGAAATCAGATCTAAATCTGATTGGTTGGAATAGAGACCCCTGGATTCCTCCTTAGAGGGCGCCTAAGACCAGTCAAACTGGATTCTTAGTAGAACTCTGATTGGAATCCAAAAAGGGAGGTGGAGTCCTTGTCCAACAAGGACTCCTAGGCGCCTCCTACTTGGGCTCACGCCACCCTTGGCGTGCGCCCTTCTCCTTGCCAGGTTCTGGCAGGGGGACAGGCCCCCACCAGCTCTCCAATAGGTGCATGACATGTGGTCAAAAGTCAAAGTGTCAATGGTCAACGTTTGACCAGTCAAAGGTAGACTTTTGACCAAAGTCAAAGAACAAGAAATGGCAGGTGACCAAAAATGGCAGGTAATGTCTTACAAAATAAGACAACCTTTTCTGACTTGGACAACCTCCAGTCAGACCATATGAAGGCCTCTGATTGAGCACAAACTCCTTTGGCTCAGTCAGGACAACTTATTTATGATAGTAAAAGAAGAACGTTAGGTTCAATCGAGTGCTAGCACGATTTTCTTGAACCTAATTGAATCTCATTCAGATCAATTGAACTAGATCAGTTCAATTGATGATCACCAGATTCAAACCCTTGTTTGTGTGACCCAGTTAGGTTCAGTTCTGTATGGTAATGGGATATGTCATGATCTCTATCATCGACATCATCGAAACTCCTTTCGATGGATCAGAACTCTTCTGATTCGAACAGCTAGAATGATCGATCATCTAAATCATTCTAATTGCTCCCAAAATCCACCAGTGACACCTAGCAGTATATGGTGGCAACCCATCAGAGCTGAATGCGAACCTCTTGGTGCAGCTACCTGTGTGATTAAGTTCTTCTATCTTGAGCCCCGATCAGATTAGGGTTAAGGTGAACTCGTCAAACCCTAGTCTCTGTCATATGATGTAATCATTCGATTCGAGTCCAATGTGAAAATCTAAATAGAAACTCTTTCTATTATTTCACTCTGCCATGGCCATGGCTTCTGGACTTGATTCTCATGATCATCATAGGGCTGCTCCTCTACCACCGAGGTAGATAGATTCCATCTTGATGCAATCCAGTTCCTACAATGAACATGCTATAGCCAACATACACCTCAGGGTTCCATATGGCTAGGAGACCGAGTAATGGTGTAGTCAAACTATAACACCCTCAAGGTGAACTGCCGATGCACCTCAGGTCAAAGAACCAGACACACTACTGCAGCATCGAGTCAGTCATTGACGAGAAGGTAGACTCCCTAATGACTACTCGAGGTGGTCACGCTCAGTGCCCTCGTTCTCTAACGAGTACCTGTACTCTCGCTCCGGTGTCTCCACACCGTAGACTCAAGACTCATCTACTAAAGAGAAGCGATTGTACACCAACCTTCCGGATCAATCACCATCCTCGTGATGATCCTATGGTCGGGAGCATTTTATGAGTTAATAATGATTATTCATGTCTTAAATTTTCAACTCTTGAAAATATGAATTATCATTACCATTAACTCAAAGGATGTATCACAGACACTAAATACACATATGTGATAGAAAATAACCCATTTTATTGATTATAGTCAAAATTATAATTTTGCCCCTAGAAGTGTATTACAAGTGTCAGCCAATTCTGGCTTCTAGGGCACATATATCTAACAATCTCCCACTTGTCCTAAAGCCAATTGGCTACAAGTCTAAGTCCCATCTTCTCAAGGTGGGCTTCGATCTTCTGCTGGCCCAACGGCTTTGTAAGTGGGTCTGCCACATTATCTGTGGAGTTGACTCTCTTGACCTCGACGTAACCCTTCTCGAGGTAATCGCGGATGAGGTGGTATCGCCGCTCAATGTGCTTGGATTTCTGGTGAGACCTCGGCTCCTTAGCAAGGGCTATGGCGCCATTGTTGTCGCAGTAATAGAGGAATGGCATCTGATGGCATTACTCCAATTTCTGCAGCAAACTTCTTGTACCAGAATGCTTCCTTTGCAGCCTCTGATGCAGCGATATATTCTGCTTCCATGGTGGAATCTGCTATCACAGTTTGCTTGGAACTCTTCCAGCTGACAGCACCACCATTGCACACAAACAGACTTCCAGATGTCGACTTTCGATCATCTATATCGGACATGAAAGTCCGAGTCTGTGTATCCCTGGACTTGGAGTTCTCCATTACCAAAGACCAACATCATATCCTTAGTTCTTCTCAAGTACTTAAGGATACATTTCACAGAAGTCCAGTGTTCTTCACCTGGATTTGACTGATATCTGCTTGTGACACTCACAGCATGGGCTATATCAGGTCGTGTACATAGCATGGCATACATGAGGCTCCCTATTGCAGAAGCATAAGGGATCTTGCTCATGCGTTCTATTTCCTCAGGTGTGCTGGGGCACATCTTCTTGGAAAGATGAATACCATGTCTGAAGGGTATTAATCCCCTCTTAGAGTTTTCCATACTAAACCTCTTTAGTACTTCCTCTATGTACATCTTCTGTGAAAGTCCTAGCATCCTATTCGGTCTATCCCTATAGACCTTAATTCCTAGAATAAAGGATGCTTCACCTAGGTCTTTCATGGAGAATTCCTTGGACAACCACATCTTGACTGATGTCAACATGGGAATATCATTCCCAATAAGGAGGATGTCATCCACGTACAATACGAGGAAGACAACAGCGCTCCCACTGACCCTTTTGAAAACACATGGTTCCTCTTCATTTTTGATGAAACCAAACTTTTTGATCACATCATTGAAACGAGTGTTCCAGCTCCGAGATGCTTGCTTAAGTCCATATATGGACCTTTGCAGCTTGCAAACCTTGTGATCAGTATCACTGGATGTGAAACCTAGCGGCTGTTCCATATAGATATCTTCCTCAAGATATCCATTTAGGAATGCCGTTTTCACGTCCATTTGCCATATTTCATAATCGAAATAGGCTGCAACAGCAAGCAATGTGCGGATGGATTTTAGCATAGCTACCTGGGGAAAAGGTATCCTGATAGTCAATGCCTTCGCGTTGACTATAACCTTTTGCCACCAGTCTAGCCTTGAATGTCTCCACATTCCCATCTGCACCAATCTTTCTCTTGAAGATCCATTTACACCCAATAGGTACTATACCTTCTGGTGGATCTACCAAGGTCCAGACTTGGTTTGAGTGCATCGAGTCAATTTCTGACTTCATTGCCTCAAGCCATTTCTCGGAGTCGATATCTGATATCGCCTCGTTGTAGGTTTTGGGATCATCACCATGAGCACCATTACCTATGAGGAACATTTCCTCTACGTCCTCTGAAATAATACCTAAGTATCTTTCAGGGGGACGGGAAACTCTTTCCGATCTACGAGGTGGAGGAGGTAGTGTTCTTATTGGCTCAACCTGATTTGGTTCCACTTGGTCCTTAGCTCGTTCTGCTTGTGAGACTTTCTCATCAAGCTTAATCTGCTTTCCAATGCCGCTATCTTGAATAAACTATTTTTCAAGAAAGATGGCATGTCGACTCACAATCACATTGTGGTCTTCTGGAATGTAGAAATAGTATCCTAATGACTCTTTAGGATATCCTATGAATCGAGCTCTAAAGGACCTAAACTCTAACTTGTCCGCTTGTTGTCTTTTGACATGAGCCGGACAACCCCAAATTCTGAGATGACTCAGACTTGGTTTCTTACCGTGCCATATCTCATACGGTGTGGTAGGAACGGTTTTAGAGGGAACCCTATTCAGTAAGATAGATTGAAGTTAACAATGAATGTCCCCAAAGAAAATCAGGGAGGTCTGTGAAGCTCATCATGGATCGAACCATATCCAATAGAGTCCGATTTCTCCGTTCTGAAACCCCGTTGAGTTGAGGTGTTCCTGGTGGAGTCCATTGAGAGACTATGCCATTTTCCTTAAGATAGTCTAGGAATTCCCGGCTAAGGTATTCACCTCCTCGATCTGATCGAAGAACCTTAATGGGTTTTCCAGTTTGTTTTTCTACTTCATGTCTGAATTCTTTGAACTTTTCAAAAGCTTCAGACTTGTGTCTCATAAGATACACATACCCATACCTAGACAGATCATCGGTAAAGGTAATGAAGTAGACAAAATTGCCTCTAGCCGGCACATCAAATGGGCCGCACACATCAGTATGTACTAGGGCAAGGAGATCTGTGGCCCTCTCCCCATGTCCAACAAAAGGTAGTTTAGTCATTTTGCCTTGAAGACAAGATTCACAAGTTGGATATGACTCAAAAGTCAATGGACTCAATAGCCCATTTTTCTCCAATTTGTTAATCCTATCTTCTGCTATATGACCTAATCTCAGGTGCCATAGATATCTGTCGTTTGGACTATCCCTAGGTCGTTTGGCATTCACGTTTTGCTCGATAGTTAAAACAGGTACATCAATATGCAAGCTGATAAAGACCATTAATAAGGAAACCATTTGCAATTTTATTTCTTTCATAAAGAATGTTACAATGGTCCTTAAAGAAGGTGATCACATAACCTTCTTGTGCTAAGCATGAAACAGAAATCAAATTCCTGCTAGCTGCAGGCACATAATAACAGTCTTTTAAAACTAAGTCTAAACCAGATGGTAATCGAAGAGGGTATGTTCCCACGGCTACTGCAGCAACTCTTGCTCCATTACCGATGCGTAGGATCATGTCTCCATCCCTCAGCCTCCTGCTATCCTCAAGACCCTGCATAGAAGTGCACAGATGAGCACTAGAACCAGAGTCAAGCACCCAACTGGATGCAGAAGAAACCGTAAGGTTAGACTCAATAACGAGCATACCTCCAGAAGGACCTTCCTTCTTGTTCTTCAGGGTGGCCAGGTAAGTAGGGCAGTTCCGCTTCCAATGGCCGTCGCTGTTGCAATGGAAACACTTTCCTTTGCCATCGGACCTTTCTTCTTCGGTTCTGCCTTCTTCTTCTTTGATCCTTCCACCTTTTGCTTTTTCACAGACTTCTTTTTCTTTCCATAAGACTTTCTTTTGGAAGAAGTCCGTTCCATAGCAAGAACTGAGCCTTTAGAACCTTTCATAGAAAGCTCAGCGGTAACCAGCATATTCATTCAACTCGGCCAAGGAATTTTGAAGTTTATGCATGTGGTAATTCATGATGAATTGCCCATATGCATCAGTCAAGGATTGCAGAATAATATCGTTCTGCAGTCCAAGTCCAACTTCACACCGAGCTTCTCAAGCTCTTCCATGTCCTTGATCATTGTCAGACAGTGATCTTGGACTGACTGCCCATCACGCATCTTAGCCTTAAAAAGTCATTTCGTGACTTGATATTTGGCTGCGCGACTCTGTTCACCAAACATCTCCTGCAGGTGAGCCAACATTTGGCGAGCAGTCCCGATATCTTCATGTTGGCGCTGGAGCTCATCAGACATCGAGCCCAACATGTAAGTATCTGGCCTTATTATCTTCGTCAATCCATTTTTCCAGAGACGCTCTCTGTTCAAGTGGATGGACGAGCTGGTAAGGTGGGAGGGTCCTGGTCCAAAACATGGTGTTAACTTCTCTGAACCCAAAACAATTTTGTAGTTCCTGAGCCAATCTTTATAATTGGGTCCAGTCAGTCTATGTGTGTCCTAGGATACGTGCCAAGTGGGTTGGACGCAGACATTTTCCTGTAGAGAGTCAAAGATTCTAGTTAGATACTGTAATTTTGACTTGACCAATTTGTTTAGGGATTTTATTTTTAAACAAATTAGCTCCCACTATTTTCTCGGATCCCTACACTCCCTCTGTAGAGATGCGAAAATCTCCGCGATTAATGATTTCTAGTGGGTGGTGCGGTCTCACCAACTGACTCATCACCTCACCTAACAGTTATTGGTGATGGGTTAGCCAATGAGTGAACAACTCTTGTTCAATGATTCTCTAATCATGGTGCACCCAAACTTGGTCTCTAATTCATGAATCTCACCGTATCCGGAATATTGATCCACTCCTTAGTTAAGTCAGACCCACCATTTGCATAGACTGGGTTCCTAATTGAGTCTCTCACCGTATCCGGAATATTGAGCCCAACTCATCCTCCAGCCCATAGCATCCAATGCCTAATAGACATGGTTGCATCTTCCCGGTGCAACTGAGCCACTGTATCCAGCCGAGAACAATCAACCCCGGGAAGGGCCCGCACATCTACAATGGTGGAAGACCTCAGACTTAATCTTTTCTTAGGGAGAATTGATTCAGGTCTCATTAAACTAGACTTGGCTTAGTCATAACAATTATGACTAACCTAGTGGCATGGGTTAGCTCGGATTATTGACCACCTCAGATCAGAACTGTGTCAACAGATATGGCCAGGTAAGTGAGACCGGTGGAAGGAATATGCCATTAACTCGTACAAGAACGCATTCAGGTCGAGTAGCTTCCAATTAAAAACCAGTCGGTCGTCTGTGCCAAACTTACCTTAGACACCAAATTGTTGAGTCAGAACCAATTGGGTTAGCCTACAATCCAGACTCTAACCTCTGAGCCTAATTAGGTCTTGCTTGATCGTGACTCGATCTTGACCCAGACTTAATCCTATTAGGCTGGTCAATTTAAGCATTGTTGATCCCATCTAACCAACTCTTGATTCGGTTTGATCAACCGCTTAGACCTAATTGAGCTACCCAAGCCCGAACCCAGTATTATGAATATGTCTTAGATCTGAAATTCTCAATTTTAGACCTAATTAATATTCCATAAACTTAATTCTTAATTAAGTTAGGGTTCATAAACAAAATATGCACAATAAATCCTAGGGTTTCAGGATCTAGGGTTTTGCAGAAAGTAAGTTTTGGGTTTCTGATTAAGGACGAACACGCAGCACCCCTACACATCATAAGAACACCCCATCGAATGGGAAGAGAGGGCCTTTAAACCCTTCTTCGTTCTTATGACCGGACGGCCAAGAGGAACGCCTTAATCAGGAACATGTCAATACTACAAAACAGTTATAGATCTATATCATATATCTCATATACAAATTTAGATCTAATCATGGCATATTTTGCATACATCTCATGTATCAAATCATGCATGTTTTCAGATCTAAATTATCTCATAATAATCTAAAAAATTAGATTTAAATTGATCTAATCAAAATAAATTCTAATCTAGACAATTATGTAGAACTATTCTACAACTAGTCTAGACATGCATCAATCATATCTCATATGATATTTAAAATTAAATAATTTTTATTTGCTATTTTATCAGATGTTATTATAACACTTATAATATCAAGAAAATAGTAAATAAGAAGATCTAAAATATGATTTAATCAGATTAAATCAAAGACATGCAAAACTATTCTATAGAACTATTCTATTCTAGAACTAGTCATGCATATCTTCATAATCTTAGATCCAAATCATTTAATTTTAATTTTTTCTGATTTCAGATCTGATCACATCTCATGTGACATCTGAAATCACTTTATTTTCTAATTAAAATAAAATTTAAAATCAGATCTAAACAATTTAGAACCATGGCTCTGATACCAGTTGAAGGGAAATCCTGATTTCCCGGTCCAGGTTCGTTCCAGATCTGATCAGATCAAGAGATATATTTCAAAAATTTTTCTCTTGATCTCAATCAGATCTTGATATGTTTCAGATCTGATTCTTATTATTTTAATAAATAAAATAAAATAAGATAAATTAAATCAAATTTAATTTACCTGATTTGGGTAATCCTATTACCCTGTAGATGATCCTGATTGCAGCGGAAGGTTCTGGATCTTAGCCACGCAAGCGCCTGGCCTCTACCGGTATCCACTCGGGTTGGATCTGGAGATCCTCTTCTTCTCTATCACACCTCCAAAAATCAGATCTGGATCTGATCTGGAGGATCTTCAAAACTCTTTTGAAGATCTGCAGTCGTCCTTTTGCAGCAGCGCAGCCTTCTTGCTTTTGATCGCCTTTTCTTGATCTGAATCGCACCAACCTAAGTCCAAAACTCCTTTTGGACGTGGAGAGCAAGGGGAGAAGAGACTATGGCATGGAGAAGGAGGGGAGAGGCAGCCTTGGGGCGTGGGGTTTCTCAATTGAATTGCATTAGAATTAGGGTTGGGCGCAGGGTCTTATTTATAGACCTCTTGTGATCCAACTCCTCTTCCTCCTCAACCAATCACAACCCTTTGTGAAATCAGATCTAAATCTGATTGGTTGGAATAGAGACCCCTGGATTCCTCCTTAGAGGGTGCCTAAGACCAGTCAAACTGGATTCTTAGTAGAACTCTGATTGGAATCCAAAAGGGAGGTGGAGTCCTTGTCCAACAAGGACTCCTAGGCGCCTCCTACTTGGGCTCACGCCACCCTTGGCGTGCGCCCTTCTCCTTGCCAGGTTCTGGCAGGGGGACAGGCCCCCACCAGCTCTCCAATAGGTGCATGACATGTGGTCAAAAGTCAAAGTGTCAATGGTCAACGTTTGACCAGTCAAAGGTAGACTTTTGACCAAAGTCAAAGAACAAGAAATGGCAGGTGACCAAAAATGGCAGGTAATGTCTTACAAATAAGACAACCTTATTCTGACTTGGACAACCTCCAGTCAGACCATATGAAGGCCTCTGATTGAGCACAAACTCCTTTGGCTCAGTCAGGACAACTTATTTATGATAGTAAAAGAAGAACGTTAGGTTCAATCGAGTGCTAGCACGATTTCCTTGAACCTAATTGAATCTCATTCAGATCAATTGAACTAGATCAGTTCAATTGATGATCACCAGATTCAAACCCTTGTTTGTGTGACCCAGTTAGGTTCAGTTCTGTATGGTAATGGGATATGTCATGATCTCTATCATCGACATCATCGAAACTCCTTTCGATGGATCAGAACTCTTCTGATTCGAACAGCTAGAATGATCGATCATCTAAATCATTCTAATTGCTCCCAAAATCCACCAGTGACACCTAGCAGTATATGGTGGCAACCCATCAGAGCTGAATGCGAACCTCTTGGTGCAGCTACCTGTGTGATTAAGTTCTTCTATCTTGAGCCCCGATCAGATTAGGGTTAAGGTGAACTCGTCAAACCCTAGTCTCTGTCATATGATGTAATCATTCGATTCGAGTCCAATGTGAAAATCTAAATAGAAACTCTTTCTATTATTTCACTCTGCCATGGCCATGGGCTTCTGGACTTGATTCTCATGATCATCATAGGGCTGCTCCTCTACCACCGAGGTAGATAGATTCCATCTTGATGCAATCCAGTTCCTACAATGAACATGCTATAGCCAACATACACCTCAGGGTTCCATATGGCTAGGAGACCGAGTAATGGTGTAGTCAAACTATAACACCCTCAAGGTGAACTGCCGATGCATCTCAGGTCAAAGAACCAGACACACTACTGCAGCATCGAGTCAGTCATTGACGAGAAGGTAGACTTCCTAATGACTACTCGAGGTGGTCACGCTCAGTGCCCTCGTTCTCTAACGAGTACCTGTACTCTCGCTCCGGTGTCTCCACACCGTAGACTCAAGACTCATCTACTAAAGAGAAGCGATTCGTACACCAACCTTCCGGATCAATCACCATCCTCGTGATGATCCTATGGTCGGGAGCATGTTTATGAGTTAATAATGATTATTCATGTCTTAAATTTTCAACTCTTGAAAATATGAATTATCATTACCATTAACTCAAAGGATGTATCACAGACACTAAATACACATATGTGATAGAAAATAACCCATTTTATTAATTATGGTCAAAATTACAATTTTGCCCCTAGAAGTGTATTACAAGTGTCAGCCAATTCTGGCTTCTAGGGCACATATATCTAACAATTTTATGCCCACAAAAATATTAAATATAGCAAGATCATTTACTAAAAAAACATAATCCTGTTTCCTTTGATCACTTTTTCTCATTTAACGGCCAACATCATCCTATACTATATCAACTATGATAATGATCTCTGATTAAAGTGAAACATTGATAGTATGATATAAATAGCATCAAGATCATCGTTATAGGTTTTTGGATCCATCGGTGGTCTCCATCTATCAGATCATCATGCCATTATTTGTGATCGTCGAAATCAAATTTTACTGATCGATGAAGTTAGGGCCATCGGATCGAGAAGACCTTTTGTGATGATACTATAATGATAATTATTAAGATAATAAATGATAAATATATGCATTAAATTATAGAATTATATAATATTAAAAAAATATGAAAAAAAATATAGCAGCGATTATAATGAATCGCTGCAATAGATGAACCTATGGCAGCAGTTAAACAAAACCACTACAATAGATCGAACCTATAGAAGCGGTTATATTTAACCACTGCCATAGACTTTAGTCTATTGCAATAGTTATTACTAACCATAATCATAGATCCGACATGTATGGCAGTAGTTAACTAACCGCCACCATAGGTCTGATCTATGACAGCGATTATTGTCAACCACTGCTATATTCCACCTATGGCAGCAGTTTTGTATAACCACTATTATAAATCAACCTATAGCAGTGGTTGATAATAACCATTGTCATAGGTCAGACCTATAGCAGCAATTCTATATAACCGCTGTCGTAGATCCTATTGTAGTTTTTTTCAAAACTGCTGCCATAGTATGCGCTGCTATAGTCCCATTCTATAGTAGTATAATAAAATATTGTTTAACCTCTATATGTTTTATTCTTGAGTGTAATATTAGATTCATTGTTAAATTTATAGCATTACTATTATCACATCGAATAGGAATATTGTTATAAGTGATACCATAGTCTTCTAGTTATTGTTTGATCTATAATAGTTGAGCACAACAACTTCTAGCAGCAATATATTCGACTTCCACCTTAGACAAGGCTACTGAGTTTTGCTTCTTACTAAACCATAAGATCAAATTTACTCTTAGAAATTGACATATTCCACTTGTACTCTTCCTATCTATGCAACAACTAGCAAAGTTTGAATCATTATATCCTATTAAAGCTAGTGAAGATTGTTTTGAGTACCATAAGCCTACATCTTGAGCATTTATTAAATACTTAAAAATTCTTTTAACTGTAGCTACATGTGATTTTTTAGGATTTGATTGATATCGTGTATACATACATACACTAAATATTATATTAGGACTACTTACAATCAAATAAAGCAAGGATCCAATCATACCTTTATATAACTTGGGATCTACTGCTTTGCCTTTTGCATCTTGGTCAAGCTTACAACTTGTGCTCATAGAGGTGCCACTACCTCTAACATTCTCCATCCCAAATTTCTTTAGCACTTTATTTATATATTTACTTTGGTTGATGAAGATCTCCTAATATAATTGCTTGATTTGGTATCCAAGAAAGAAATTAAGTTCTCCCATTATGCTCATCTCGAACTCTCCCTACATGAGACTAGCAAATTTTCTACCCAAATCCTCATTAGTAGCTCCAAACACAATATCATCAACATATAATTATACAATTAGTAAATTATTTAATTTTTTTAATAAATAATGTTTTATCTATATTTTTTTTAAAGTTATTTTTTAATAGAAATTTGCTCAACGTATCATACCAAGCCCTAGGGGCTTGTTTTAATTCATAGAGTGCTTTTTTAAGCCTATAAACATGATTTGGCAATAATTGATTTTCAAAATCCTTAGGTTGCTCTACATAAACCTTCTTCTCAATTAATCCATTCAAAAATATATTTTTTACATACATTCAAAAAATTTGAAATTCATGAAATAAGCAAATGACAAGAGCAATCTAATAGCTTCAAGTCTAGCTATGGGTGCAAAGAATTCATCAAAATCAATTCCTTCTTCTTGATTGTATCCTTGTGCAATCAATTTAGCCTTATTTCTGATTACATTTCCCTTCTCATCAAGTTTATTTCTAAAGATCCATTTTGTACTAATTATATTTTTCAGCTTTAATTATATTTTTAGGTTCTAAGTGAGATACAAATGTAATATAATTCATGGCTTTCCTAAGAGATGATATATTTTTAACTTCATGAGATGGATCACCTATAATTAGTTCTTGTAGGATGATTGTGATCATACATCCATTCCGTTGGTAAATTAGATGTACCTTGCTCTTCTTGGGATTGTAACTCCCTTTCTTCAACATCTTGCTTTTCACCTTCTCTTTCTTATGAAGGAGTATCTTCAAGTATCATATGTTTCATTTGTTTTTCTAGATTATCTGCATCCATATCAAATTCTTCTTCTCTTGCTTTAAGAGAGTTAAATTCATCAAATATTCTTTAATTCTTTTTTAAATTACCTAATTTATTATGACATTTCCTCTTCTTTTGCTTTTGCAGAGTTGGAGTTTCCTCAAAGATGACATGCATGGATTCCTCTATAATTAATATTCTTTTATTAAATGCTCTATATGTTCTACTATTTATTGAATAATCTAGAAAATATCTTCATCTAATTTTGTATCAAATTTACCTAATTTATCTTTGCCATTTATCCAAATGAGACATCCGCATCCAAAAGATTTAAAATATGAAACATTAGGTTTCTTTTATTTGTACAACTCATATAGAGTTTTCTTCAAAATAGGTCTAATTAATGCTCTATTTAGCACATAGCATGCAGTGTTAATAGCTTTTGCCCAAAAATATTTTGAAAGATTACTTTCACAAGGCATGATCCATGCCATTTTAATTAATGTTCTATTCTTTCTTTCTACTATCGCATTTTGTTGAAATACACTAAAGGACTGAAAAATTATAATTTATTCTATTTTTAAAGCAAAAATATTTAAATTTTTTATTTTTAAATTATGTGCCATGATCACTTCTTATATACAAAATATTACATTCCTTTTTTGTTGCCTAGATGAACAATCCAAGAAGGGGGGCTGAATTGGGTTTTCAAAAATTTAAATAGATATGTGTGGTGATTAAAGATTAAATCTTGAGAGAAACAAATGTGAGGACAAATAGAAGACACAAGCTAAAGCGCATACACAAGCAAGAGAATTTTATAGTGGTTAGGTGCACTCCCAGCACCTACGTCCATTCTCTAAGCAAACTCTTGAGAATTTCACTATAATCCCTCAAGATTACAGTCGGATAGTTTTTGCGAGCTCACTATTCAATAATCTAGTTGGTTTTTCCTAGGTTCACCAACCACAATCCTTACAAGAATCAGATAAACCAATCTAAATAAACAAAAGAGGAGAAAAACTCCAAAATCCAAGTTTCAGCCCCTGCTGAAACCAAATACATGGAAGGGGGAAAGAAAAAGTTTCAACTCAAAAGGCCCCTTCGAATGAGCAGAAGTGTTGTCCTTGCAGTTCGTTGAAAGCCTCTTTGAATCCCTGGAGTTAATGCACTTGAGGATTCTTCAATACTTGAGAGAATAGATTAATTGAAGATGGGGATTTTCATTCAAGAATATAGCATTTTTTGCTTTCCTCTCATTTTTCTTCTTGTTGATCATGAATAAGCCTTTTTCCTTTTATATCTGTAGCATTCCTCTCTTCTGGTGATGATTGAAGCTTAGAAAAAGTAAAATTTGAACGTTAGAGAGCAGCAACTAGCCATTGGAGTCAAAAAAGTTTGATCCGGAATGCTCCATCAAGAAGTTATCATCGAGTCTCAAGATCACTCGGTTTGTCTCGAGACATCTAGTCAAGTTATGGGGTCTCTCAGTTTAAGTAAGAGAGCTCTCACCTTTAGTCTTATGAAAAATCATCTTTCTAAAAAAAATGGTTTGTTTGAGACTGAGACCTCTCGATTCTGAACGAGACGTCTCACGAGAACCATGAGACCACTTAGAAATCCTACGAGACCTCTTGCTCTCAGAGTATAGAAATTGGATTTCTATCATCAGAGATCGAAAACTCTTAAATTTTTTCGAGATCTCTCGAAATCATGCTAGAACAGTGGTTGGGGTGTGCCAAAACACTCGAGAGCTCTTGAAAAAATTTTAAGACATCTCGAAGACTGCTCTAAGATAATTTTATGAAAATTTTTGCTCCAAACAAGGAAATTTGAATTTTGATTGATTTTTACTTAATATCTTCTTATTGTGATCAAAGAGCTCTCTTTCTTCTGACATTGAAATACTTGAAATAAAATATATTAGTAATTATTTACTTTAATATTTGGTCATCATCAAAATTACTTAGGGGGGTCAACAATCTCCCCTTTTTTTATGGTGATAAAATATTAAGCAATCCATAAAATGATTATAAGAAATATGAATGTCATAAAGTAATGAATGCAAAGTTTTTGTGCTGAAGCTCCCCCTTAATGTATGCTCTCATGAAATGAATAAGATTTGAATAATCATTCTCCCCCTTAATGTATGCTCTTATGAAATGAATAATATGAAATGAATAAGATTTGCATTTGATCAATTCAAACAATTCATTTTCTAAAAAGTCTCCTTTTTTGTATTTTAGTTTGAATTGATTATACATTTGCATATTTTTTCTTAATATTTCTCCCTCTTTTTGTCATCATCAAAATCACAACAATGAAAGGATCATAAAAAAGATAAAGAAGGTAAGAATATAAAAAGGATTGATTCCATTTCAAGATTTAATACTATATAGTTAGAGGTGTATGTTGGTTTACAAAAAATAAATCTCATACCAACATACCTAAATCAAAAGTTAAAATAAAAGAGAAACTAGACCTAGTCCTCATCAAAGAGGAACTCAATGATGGGTTCAGATGAAGATTTGGATCTAGTTGAGGACAAGTGAGGAGCAGGTCTAGGAGATGTTGACGATCTAGAAGAAGATGATGGTCCAAAAGAAGAAGAAGTCTGACTAAAAATCTACCGCAGAGTGAAAATGAGGACTTCAGCTATGGTGCACTGAACAGTGATATTCTCTTCAAGTCTCTATGCGATCCTGGCATTGTCAGATAGGAGTAGTTCAATTTGAGTTGATGTTTTATGCTGCTCTTCCAAAATTTCTAACCTTTGAGATAGTCCACTGATTTGTTGACTAAGCATTTTTGTTTGACCTTCAGTGAAAATTCTTTGCTCTTCAATGCTTACTAAAAGTTGATGCCCCACACTGGATAGTATATCCATAAATCTTTCAGATACTTTCTGAACCACTTCTTTTACCATCCTTTCAACTAACAGATCTTGATCAAAAGCTAGGGGAGGAGCTAAAGCAGGATAAGGAGGCACTTAAGGAGAGTGTGGAGGCCCTGGTGTAGTGAAGGAGGGTCCAGCAAATGGTGATGGTGGAGGGGGTGGAGATCTATGTTCTTTAGGCTTGATTATAGCACGTTCATCTGCCATCACCCATTTATTATCCTTCTATACAAATTTCATCCAGTTCAATGTTTCCTCATTGATGTAGTCCGTGTGAGCTAGCTTTTTGAATTCTTCACCTTCTAGATTAACCTAAAAATCATTGAAGATTAAGGTAAAGATCATTCCATAGGGTAAACATGTCTTGCTCTTGTTGGCCGTATCCTTCAGTTGTTGTAGCATGAGAGAGGAAAAGCTGATGGAAGTTCCAATCACCATGAAAAACATGACACCAAGTTCTCTTTTATCAATCTAGTCATGTCTTCCAACTTTAGAAAAGATAATATGACTAACAAAGGATAGCAGTAATCTCATTTTGATCGAAAGAAGATGTGAAACAAGTTGAAGATTTTCATCAACCTCTTCCATTTCTAAGACACACTTAAGGGCTTTAGTTTTATCAAATAAGTTTAGATTACTGATCCCAACCCTAGGCACTTCAAGGAGCTGTTCTATTTTTCTCTCATCTAAAGAAATATGCACTCCTTTCACAACAAATTCCACCTTCGACCCATGCTCAAAACTAATGTGTAAAAAAATTACCTTATTAAGTTCAGATAAATGTTTACCTCTAGGGTATAGAGTTTTTTTCAACCTTGCTACCGAATCCAGGATCCAATACAGAAGTTCTCCCGATCAAGATAAGCGATGTCCACACAACGACTGTTGGAACTATCCTAGTAGCAACGAAAAGCCAGGCACGAGATGATGAAGCTGATGGAGATGATTGAGCCATGTCGCGCTATCATTTAGCCCTAGCTTCAATCGATGGCATGATGGAGTGTCTTTGAGCAGTGAGCGATCTCTTCTTCGGAACCATTAGGGGCCAAGGTTTGGAGGGAATGGACAAGAGAGGGTGATTTGAAGGATTTTTGAGGAAAGGAGGAGAGTTTTGGAGAGAATGGAGGAGAGGTCTCGGATGAGTGGAATGAAAGAATGGAATAATGGACCTCTCGTAGACCAATTTTAAAAAGAGGGCCCGCACGAATTGAGAGCTCTCATCTTAATGATGGGACATCTCAAAAACTATGAGAGCTCTCTTGTTTAGCATGAGAGGCCTCAAAATCTAGCTGAGAGGTGTCGTGAAAAACCCAAGACTTCTCGAGCATAGGAAGAAAAATCAGAATATAAAAGGAATTTCAAGCCAATTTTTCTTGAGTTTTTAGGATGGGAAAAGGGGTGTTAGGAATGACGGAAGGAGGTCAAAATGATCCAATAAATTTAAGATTAAGCATTATTAAAGAGGATCACAAATACCAAGTTCATCCTATATTTTTGAGAATCTATCTTCATTTAGAAGTTTTGTAAAAATGTCAGCTATTTGATTTTTAGTTGTGACAAATTCAAACATAATGTTATTATTTTGTACATGATCTCTAATGAAGTGATGTATAATTTCAATGTGTTTAGTTCTTGAATGTTGAATGAGATTTTTTATCAGGTTTATGGCACTAGTGTTGTCACATCTAATAAGAATTTTATTTTGCTTAATTTCGAAGTCTTCGAGTTGCTGCATGATCCAAAGTATTTGAGCACAACAACTTTCCACAGCAATATATTCGACCACAATCATTGATAGTGCTACAGAGTTTTACTTTTTGCTATACCAAGAGATCATGTTTAACCCTAAAAATTGGCAAGTGCCATCGGTACTCTTTCTATCAATTCTACATCCTCCTAGTCTGCATCAGTGTATCTAATCAATTCAATGGAGGATTGTTTTGAGTACTAAAGTTTTAAGTTGTGTGTGTAAATTAAATATCTAAAAATTATTTTAATAGCTAGTAAGTATGATTTTTTAGGGTTAGATTGAAATCTTGCACACATGCATACACTAAACAGTATATCAGATCTACTTACAGTTAAATAAAGTAGGAATCCTATCATACCTCTATCGAGCTTTTCATTCACATTCTTATCATTCTCGTCTTTGTCAAGTTTGCATGAGGGGCTCATGAGAGTGCCAATTTCTTTTTCATTTTTCATGCTAAACTTCTTTAGCATCTCCTTGATGTACTTTATTTGGTTGATGAAGATGCCTTCCTTTGATTATTTGATTTATAGTCTAAAGAAGAAGTTCAGCTCCCCCATCATGCTCATTTCGAATTTGCCCTGCATCAACTTAGCAAACTCTTGACAAAGATTTCATTAGTAGCTCTGAATATGATGTCATCCATATATATTTGAACCACAAGAAGATCATTATATTTATTTTTTAAAAATAGAGTGGTGTCAACACTTTCTTTAATAAAATTATTATATAGTAAAAATTTGCTCAATCTTTCATACCATGCTCTAGGTGCTTGATTAAGTCCATAAATAGCTTTCTTTAATTTATACACATGGTTGGAAAGTGGATGATTTTCAAAACTAGAAGGTTATTCTACAAAAACTTCTTCTGCAATATAACCATTCAAAAACATACTTTTCACATCCATTTGAAATAGTTTAAAATTTATGTAAGAATGAAAAGCAAGTAACAATCTAATTGCCTCTAATCTTGCTACAGGTGCATATATTTCATCAAAGTCAATTTCTTCTTCTTGATTATATTACTTAGCAACTAGTTTAGCTTTATTTCTTACAAAATTATCATGTTCATCCAATTTATTCTTAAATACCCATTTTGTGCCATTTATTGGATGGTCAATGGGTCTATTTACAAGAGTCCATACATTATTTCATTCAAATTGGCTTAGTTCATCTTGCATGGCTAGCATCCAATTAGAGTCTTGTTTAGCTTCTTCTATGTTTTTAGTTCTATTTGAGAAACAAATGCAAGATAATCAAATGTATCCTTAAAAGAGGATCTAGTTCTTACCTCTTGTGAAGGATCACCTAATATCAATTCTTTTGGGCGTTTGTGTGCATACCTCCACTCCTTGGGTAGATCTCTATGATCATTAGATACTTCATTCTCACCATCATTGCTTTGTTCCAAGATTATAGTAGGTTTATCTTTGTCTTGAATGTTATTGTCCTTCAAGTTTAGGTCTTTCATTCCATCATCAAGAATTTATGTATTATCATCAAAAACATCTTTCTTTCTTGAAGATTGATTATTAGCTTCATCAAAGATAACATATACAGATTCTTCAAAAATCAAAGAGTGTTTGTTGAAGACTTTATATGCTTTGCTAGATGTAGAATATCCAAGGAATATACCCTCATCTATCTTAGCATCAAATTTGCTTAGATTATCTTTACCATTATTATGAATAAAATATTAAAATAATTAATATTAGATCTTTTTCCTTTTCAAAGCTCATAGGGGGTTTTCTTTAAGATCGAGTGAATAGAAACTCTATTTAGGATGTAACATGCTGTGTTAATGGCTTCAGCCCAAAAGTATTTAGGTAGATTTTCTTCACACAATATGGTATGGGCCATATCAACTATGATTCTATTATTTCTTTTAATAACTCTATTTTATTGAGGGGTTCTAGGCATTGAAAAATTATATTTTATGCCATGTTCATTGCAAAATTCTTCAAAGTATTTATTTTCAAATTCTGTGCCATGATCACTATGGATATATACCACAATAGAGTTATTTTCATTTGTTATTTTCTTGTAAAACTTTGAAAACATTAAAAATGCTTCATCTTTATGAGCTAAAAATAGAACCCGAGTGGAACAAGAATAATCAACAATAATTACTAGACCATACTTCTTTCCTCCTAGGCTTGTGGTCCTAGTAGATCAAAATAAATCCATATGAATCAATTCAAGAGGCCTACAAGTTGAAATCATATTTTTGGATTTGAAACTCCTAGTTTGTTTTCTAAATTGGCAAGCATCACAAACATGATCAACATTGAAATTTAGTTTTTGTAGCCCCTTAACTAAGTCTTTCTTATGCAATTTATAAAGAGTATGCATGCTAGCATGACCTAATCTTTGGTGCCAAAGCCAACTAGTTTCTTTTATGTTAGCATTCACTGCAACTAGGAATTGCCTACTCTTCATGGCAATTTCATCAAGATTCACCATGTAGATGTTTCCACACCTAAATCCAATAAATTTTAAGTTATCATCCAAGGAACTAGATACTTTGCATAAAGAAGACTTAAAAGAGACTTTAAAATCTTTATCATAAATTTGACTGATACTAAGCAAGTTATATTTTAAATTATTAACTAACAATACATTATCTATAAAGGTAGTAGGAGTAATCTGAATTTTATCTTAGCCAATTATTTTACCTTTGCCATTATCGCTAAAGGTGACTACTCCCCCTTCCTTTCTTTCTAGGGTCACGAATTGTTGTTTGTCACTCAACATATGCCTTTAATAGCCGCTATCTAAATACCACTCCCATTTTGATCCTTGGGCTGCAAGGCATTCCTGCACAAATAATCAAGTGATAGTTTTAGGTACCCAAGTCTTCTTGGGTCCTTTAGGATTAGTAGACATGGTTCCTTTTGGAATCGAAATGCTTTTAACATGCTTTCCATTAAATTTTCTAGTATTGCATTCAAAAGTCTTGTATCCTACCTTTTTGCATCTAAAGCAAATGGTATGAGAAGTGCTATTAGAGATGGGTGCAGCGAAGAAATTTTTTAGAAACTTGGTTTTGTCTTTAGGTTTATATCCTAGTTCGGCCTTATCATCAACTCCTCTTTGATTATTTAAAATCATTTGCAATTTTTCAGAGCTACAAGTAAATTTATCAACTAAAGACTTTAATTTATCCAATTCATCCTTTAGAATTTTGTTTTCTTCTTTTAACTTATTGTGGCTACTAATTACCTCTTCCTTTTCTTTCAAGAGTGTTTGAGTCATTTCCTTAAGATTTCTATTTTCTGAGCATATCTTTTTGAAATATTTCATCAAGTCATAAAAAACATCTTGAAGCTTATCAAAGATAAAATCTGAATCAAGAGTGGAGGATACCTCATCATCTTGCGCAATGAAACACAAGTTTGCTTCATTTTAATTTTCTTCCTCTGAGCTTGACTCATCGCTGTCACTCCAAGTTACTAACATGGCTTTCTTTTTTGTTCTTTTTGGCACCTTCTTCAATAGAAGATGTTCAGTCCTAAAATATCCTAGCTTCTTGCATTTGTAGCAAGTGGGTTGATCCCTCTCTTTATTTTTTCTTTCTCCTTACTGGCTTCTCCTCTAATGAAGCTCCTCTTCCTGAACTCTTGTCTTCTTCTTTCCATAAATTTCTTAAATTTTCTAATCACCAGGGCCATGTCTTCATCATTTTTCTCACTGATGGATAGATCATCTTCTTTTTCATCAGCCATGGATTTTAGCACTATTATTTTCTTCTTCTTGTTGTCTTCCTCATTGTACCAACTCATGGCAAGCTCATGTGTCATCAAGGTCCATGAGCTCCTCTAGAGGTAGTGTGTTCAGATCCTTTGCCACTTGGATGACTATTACTTTAGCTTTCCATGATCTAGGCAAAGACTTGAGGATCTTTCTTAGAAATTCACTATTTGTGTAAACTTTATCTAAACTTTTTAAACTATTTATAATATTAGTGAATCTTGTATACATGCTAGTGATAGATTCGGTGGAGTTCATTTTACATAACTCATATTGATGAATTAGCATGTTAATTTTAGTTTCTTTTACTTGATTTGTCCCTTCATGTATGACCTCAAGTCTATCCCAAATTTTCTTTGTAGAATTGCAAGTAAAGATTCGGTTAAACTCATTTGCATCAAGGGCACATTAGAGTATATTCATTATCTTGGCATTTAATTGGACAAGTTTCTTGTCCATTTCATCCCAATCCTTCTTCGACTTAGGAGATGATGTGCCATTGACAATGACTATGGGTGTTTGTGGACCATTGACAATGACACTCCATATGTCATAGTCAAAGGCTTGAATAAAAATGCGCATGCAAGCTTTCCAATAGGTATAGTTAGATCCATTGAAAAAAGGTGGCCTATTTGTGGATTGCCTTCGATAAGTGAACCTCCTAGTTGGGTTGGCATGATCTTTGTCTTTAGTTGAAAAATCAACAATTAGTATAGAACCTGGCTTTGATAGCAATTATTGCCCAGATAGACAACTCAAGAGGGGGGGGGGGGTGAATTGGGTTTTCAAAAATTTAAAGCAGATATGTCCAATGATAAATGATTAAATCCTAAGTAAATCAAATATGAGAGCAAATAGAAGATACAATCAAGAGCACACACAAATAAGAGAATTTTATAGTGGTTTGGTGCTCTTGCAGCACCTACGTCCACTCCCCAAGCAAACTCTTGGGAATTTCACTATAATCCTATAAGATTACAATCGAATAATTTTTTTGGGCTCACTATCCAAAAATTTAGTTGGATTTTCTCTAGGTTCACTAACCACAATCCTTACAAGGATCAGACAAATCAATCTGAATAAATAGAGGAGAGAAAAATTTCAAAATCCATGTTTCAGCCTCTGTTGAAACCAAGTACACAAAAAGAGGAAAAAAAAAATTTACAACTCGAAATGTCCCTTTGAATGAGCAAAAAATTTATCCTTGCAGTTCGTTGAAATCCTCTTTGAATACATGGAGTTAATGCACTTGAGGGCTCTTCAAAGCTTGAGAGAACTGATTGATTGGAGATTGGGTATTCGTTCAAGAATAGAGCATGCTTCACTTTCACTCATTTTTCTTCGATCAATTAAAATTAAGCCTTCTTTTTTTTATATCTACAGCATTCTCTCTCTTCTAGTGATGATTGGAGCTAAAAAAAATGAAATCCAACCATTAGAGAGCAGCAACTAGTCATTGGGACCAAAAAAATTTGATCTAGAACGCCCCATCAAAAAATTATCGTCAAGTCTCAAGACCTCTCAATTTGTCTCGAGATGTCTTGTCAAGTTATGAGGCTTCTCAATTTGATCAGGAGAGCTCTCATCTTTAGTCACACAAAAATCAACTTTCTAAACAAAATGGCTTGCTTGAGATCGAGATCTGTTGGTTCTGAACAAGACATCTCACTGGAACCGCGAGACCTCTTGAGAATCCTACAAGATCTCTCACTCTCAGAGCATAGAAACTGAATTTCTATTGCCTAAGATTGAGAGCTCTCAAGATTCACTCGAGACCTCTCAAAATCAAGCTAGAACTGTATTTAGGGCATGCCAGTCCACTCGAAAGCTCTTAAAAAAATTTTGAGATATCTCAAAGATTGCTCCAAGGCAATTTTGAGAAAATTTTTGCATCAATCAAGGAGATTAAATTTTTATTTGAATTCTACTTTATGTCTTTCATGTTTTGGTCAAAGAACACTCTTTCTTCTAATATTGGAATACTTAAAATAAAATATATTAGTAATCATTTGCTTTAATGTTTGGTCATCATCAAAATCACTTAGGGGGTTCAACAGGAAACAACAACAAGGATTTGACAAAAGGGATAGCCATTCTATTAAAACCCTAGCAAACCCTAGGCATGGAAAGAAGAGAGAGAATGAGAGAGGAAGAGAGTTTTTCAAGAAGAAAAGGCTTGTATTGATTCCATACTTAGTTTACAAAACTTAGTATAGAGTATATAGACTTGGTTAAATAAGATCAAACCTAAAAAACTCTCCTAGCTAACCTACTGTGATGCACTACCCGAGACCATGTACACCTATGTCTCCTATGCACACACCCATTGGATAAATCCTAGTCCAATCCATAGGTTAGCCCTCTTAGGATCTTACAAACCAAGGCCCTAAGTTCCTAGGATTAAATCCAATCCCAGGCCATAATAGAAACTACGTTCTGTTCTGTTTACTACTCGAGCTAGCTCGATCAGCAATCAGGTCGACTCGATGGTGATGTCTTCTGCAAGAGCTTAAATCACAACTCTCTATTCTACTACTCGAGATGTCTCTCTCAGGGTTCGAGCTGGCTTAACTTCCACTCAGACTGGCTCTAATAGGAACCAAGCTAGCTCTTCCAGCGTATCAGTCTTATAGACTTTTTGAACTTCTGCTCGAGCCAGCTCTCTCAGAATTTAAGCTGGCTCATCTTCAGCTCGGGTTGGCTCTTCTGCAGCTCAGGCTGGCTCTTTTGATAGGATCCAAGCCAGCTCTTCTGAAGTGTTCACCGAAGCTTTTTGATGGTTAATTCCATTCGCTCCTTGCTCTCTTTCCACCTACTTTCAAGGCTTGAGAGCACCATACCTGAGCTCACAATCTCCACCTTGGTGCTCCCAAGTTCTTTTGAACTTAACTCTATCTGACAACCCCATTAATACCATGCAATTGTAAAAGATATTTTATGAAAGTACCTTTGTGAGAACATCAGCTGAATTTTCCTTGGTGTGAACCTTTACCAGCTCCACTTCACCATCCTTCACTAGCTCTCTGATCTGGTGGTACCTAAGATTAATGTGCTTGGTTCTCGCATGATACACAGAGTTCTATGCAAGCAATAAAGCACTCTGGATATCACAATGTATCCTGACTGCATCCTATGGGAATCCCATCTCCAGTGCTAAGCCCTTCAATCATAGAGCTTACTTTGCTACCTCCGTGATGCTAATGTATTCTGCTTCAGTAGTGGATAAGGCCATAATTGGTTGCAAGCATAATCTTTAGGAGACTGGACCTCCATACAAACTGAATACAAAATTTGTAGTTGAGCATCGAGTATCTACATCTCCACCAAAATCTACATCCATAAATCCCTCTATTAGCCCTTAAGATTTCTTAGACATGTTAGGATGTTCCTTAGCACCTTTCCACTAACCATAGTAGATGCCAATCTCAACTAAACCTACCAAGTATCTGAAGATATCATTCAGTGCTCTCTAGTGCTCCTTTCTAGGCTTAGCCAAAAACCTACTTACTTGACTCACTGCATGGGCTAAATCTTGCCTACAACATACCATAGTGTACATAATACTTTCCACACCATAAGCATATGAAACATTTTTCATCTCCTGAACCTCCATCTCAGTCTGTGGTGACATGGTTTTAGAGAGTCTAACATGCCCAGCAAGTGGCAGCTCTATCAGTTTAGCATCCCAAAGAAAAATCCTAATTTTCCGGATCAGGTTCGTTCAAATTTGATCAGATCAAGAGAAATATTTTAAATTTTTTTTTCTTTAATCTAGATTAGATTTAAAATGTTTCAAATTTAATTTTTATTATTATAATAATTAAAATAAAATTAGATAAATTAAATCAAATTTAATTTATCTTGAAGTGGGTAATCCTATTATCCGATGATGATCCTATGAGCAGCGGAAGGTTCTGGATCTAGCCACGCAAGTGCCTGACCTCTACCAGTATCCACTTAGACTAGATCTAGAGATCCTCTTCT
The DNA here is from genome assembly GCA_006176705.1 of Cocos nucifera. Classification (NCBI taxonomy): domain Eukaryota; kingdom Viridiplantae; phylum Streptophyta; class Magnoliopsida; order Arecales; family Arecaceae; genus Cocos; species Cocos nucifera. The sequence continues at coordinate 670,520 of QRFJ01000326.1, forward strand.
TCTCTATCACATCTCCAAAAATTAGATTTGGATCTGATCTGGAGGATCTTCAAAACTCCTTTTGAAGATCAGCAGTTGTCCTTTGCAGCAGCACAGCCTTCTAGCTTTCAGTTGCCTTTCTCTTATCTGGATTGCACCAACCAAGGTCCAAAACACTTTTGGATGTGGAGAGGAGAGGGAGAAGGTGGGTTTGGCATGGAGGAAGAGGGGAGAGGCAGCCTTGGCACGTGGGATTTCAATTCCATTCCAATCGTAATTTGAGTTGGGCGCAGGGTCTTATTTATAGACTATCTATGATCCAACTCCTCTTCTTCTCAACCAATCACAACTCTTTATGAAATCAGATATAAATCTAATTAATGGGAATAGTGTCCCCTAAATTCCTCCTTAGAGGGTGCCTAAGACCAGTCAAAGTTGGTTCTTAGGAGAACTCTAATCGAAATGCAAAAAGGAGATGGAGTCCCTGTCCAACAGGGACTCTTGGGCGCCTCCAACTTGGGCACACGCCAAGGGTGGCGTGTGCCCTCCTCCTTGCTAGGTTTTGGCAGGGGGATAGGCCCCCACCAGCTCTCCAATAGGTGCGTGACATGTGGACGGAAGTCAAAGTATCAATGATCAATGTTTGACCAGTCAAAGGTCAACTTTTTACTAAAGTCACAAGGACGAGAATGGCAGGTGCCAAAATGGTAGTAAATATCTTAAAAATAGAAACTTTTTTGACTTGGCAAACTCCAGTCAGATAAAGTGAAGGCCTCTAATCGAGCACAACTCCTTTGGCTTAGTCAGGACAACTAATTATGAATAGTAAAAAGAAGAACGTTA
>QRFJ01000327.1:0-26626 GCA_006176705.1 Cocos nucifera
ATAATTATAATACTGACACTAAACTTTTACGACTATCACAGCTCCATCTCTATTCTAAAGAAACCCATGTATAGTGATGTAATTCTGCATGTCAGTCATTTCTCGTTACTAGACGGCTCATCAGATGAAAACTGCTATGAACACGCTTCTAGTTCTTCCATTTCCATCATCCCAGACGCGGTCCTCAAATGAATGCTCTTAGATCAATCAAAGAAGATATACGTTCCTGCTAAATCAACTGGACTTCTAGTGATAGAGAGAGTTCTTCGTACCAGCCCAGGAGTACATTTGACTCTATGATGATATTCCTAATGAATATTCATGTCTTTTGAGAATTTCAGACCAATTTGCTCTTCTCGGTTGCCTCCACATGTGCATAGGCTATGCAACCAAAGACTTTAAGGTGGCCAAGCTCCACCTTTTCTCCACTCTAGACCTCCTCTAGAATGGCTCCATTCAGCTTATAATGATGGGACCTGTTTACAAGAAAACAAGAAAAATTTAGAACATCACCCCAAAAGAACTTTGGGAGTGATGTCTGTAGCCTCAAACTCTGTGCCTTCTCAGTCAGTGTTCGATTTATCCTTTCCACGACATCATTTTGCTGGAGAGTCATCTTCACCGTGTAATGGCGTTTAAGGCCATTTTTCTCATAGTCCCTCCTAAACTCCAGGCTAGTATACTCTCCTCCATTGTCCGACCTCAGACACTTTATGTCTTTCTGACTCCTTCTCTACATCAGCTCTCTTGGCTCTGAACTAGGCAAATATCTCTGATTTTTTTCTGAACAAATAAACCCACACCTTCCTTGAGAAATCATTAATGAAAGTGATAAAGTATTTTTCCCCACCTCTAGTTGATACAAAAGCTGGTCTCCACACATCTGAGTGCACTAAATCCAGCACTCCCTCGCTGCGCTTGGTACTTCTGGCAAACTTCATCCTATGCTTGTTTGCTAAAGATGCACAGCTCACAAAGATCTATGCCCTCCTTCTTCAGGGCTGGGATCATACCTCTTCTGCTTAGTTCAGTGAGCCCACGGTCACTCATATAATCCATCCAATAGTACCATAGCTAATATAAAATCTGCTCCTCCTATGCCATTGCTAGCACCTCTATACTATCATTTACCACTAAGCCTTCTATTCTGTAAAGATTATTTTTCAGTCTTCTACCTCTCATCACCATCAAAGCTTTCTTGAAAATTTTCAGACGTTCACTCCCAACCTGGCTACTAAAAGCATAACCCTGCTCCTCCAAGTAGCCCAAAGAAATCAAATTCTTGTTTAACTCTAGTACATGTCTGATATTTGATAATGTATAAATGATCCCATCATACATCCTCATCCTGATAAAGCCAATTCTAGCTACTTTGCATGGGTGATCATCTTCAAGACCGACACTTCCACCATCAGCCTTCTAGTAGGTAGCAAACCACTCTCGATGAGAAGTATAGTGGTGCGAGTATGCTAAATCCAATAGCCATATAGTATCATACTCTGTGCATCCATCTGATACAACTAGCAGGTCTTCTCCACTACTCATAGAACCTGCATCATCTTTCTTGCTGGCCTTTTCTTTTTTTGATCTCAAAAAGGAACAATCTCTCCTCAGGTGTTCAGACTGATGACATTTATAACATTTCAATATCATCTTCCTCATCGCGAGACTTTGACCTATCCTTGAATTTCTCTCTTATCTTCTTTTTTTATCTTTCTTGTCTTTCATTCACAGCCAAGATCTCAGACTTAGGGTCTCCCTTGCAGATCTTTTTTTTTTGCTCATTTGATCTGAGCACACCAATAACCTCTTCATAGTTTAGGATCTCCTTTTCATAAACTAAAATTGTTATGAGACCATCATACAAATCTAGGAGAGAACATAATAGCAGCAATGCCCGATCCTCCTCAATGATCTTTACATCCAAACTCATCACCTTAGAACACATCTGATTAAACCCTTGGATATGTGCAACAAGATCTCCATCTTTGGGCATCCTCAGACTATACAGCTATTTCTTTAATCACAGCTTGTTTGTCATGTTCTTCTTCATGTATGTGTACTTCAGTCTCTCCTAGAGCCCCTTTACCATAGTTTCTATGCAAATCTCGGGCAAAACCTGATTGACCAAGCACATCCGAATTATGCTAAAAATAATTTTCTCTAACTCTTTCCAATCCTCAGCACTGATCTTTTCTGGCCTTTCTTTTATCAAGACCTTGCAGATTCTCTGCTGAACCAACAAGTCCTCTACTCTTTGCTGCCATAGAGTAAAGTTTTTCTTGCCATCGAACTTCTTAAAATTCATCTTGAATTCACTTGATCTCATGACTTCAAACAAGTCAAGAACAGATCCCTAACACCCTTTACGATCTCACACACCAGCAAAGCTATCCTTCAAAAAAGATCTAACTAGCCTTAGATCCTCTTTCCAAACTTTTATATCATTGTTCCTCTGTGTAAAAAATTTCCACCTCAATCAAGAGACAACCATGAAGCAAAATAGAAGTTTTAGGATAAAATCTGATACAACAGATCCTAGATGTAGTAAATCTTAGGTGTCTTCCTTCCTTCCATGCAACACTGCTCTAATACCAAATGTCGGAAATGCGCGCTCTTCCCACATAGATCGACATGGCCGTCGGTGATTAGCCAAGCAATAAAAAAGTACTTCTCAAAAATTTCTATGGAAGCATGATCAAATAATTCAAGAAATAGAGAAAAAGAAAAGAAGAAATTTTCGAGAGAAAAGAGCTTTTATTCAGTATATTTCAGCACCATTACAATCTTGACTTATTTTCAGTATATATACTTTGCAAAGGGTCAAGCCCAAGCTCATAGAAAAATTTTTTAAATCCAAATAATCCACGTATATAAAATAATAACCCATAAAAATTAAGCTGGCCCAATTTTAGACTGAGCCATCTAACCTACGACTAGGTCGGCTAGTCTGAGACTGAGCTGACCTAATTGTGTACCGTGCCAATAGCTCAAAAATGCTGCTTTCTGTCTGAATTTTTTTTTGAGACCTAGCCAACCCAGTCCTGTACTGAGTCAACCCAATTTCCAACTTAGCCAGCTCAGTCTCAGGTTGAGCCGGCCCAATTTTTGAATTTTACTAGGAGAGCTAATTTCTCTTCTAGCTCGCTCCCATCTTTCCATGACTTATCTTCTCATATTTTTAAGACTTGAGAGTGCCACTTTTGAGCTCACACGATACTGAGGAATGCATCCAGCTTTAGGATAAAATTAAGGAGCTGATTAAATAAGGTCGGCTGGATTAGTTCCCATGATGTCGGCCAGAAAGAAGAAAAGATCGATCGAGAGCTCTTCTATAGCTAGAACCTCCTCGAAGAGAAGAACCTCAAGGAGACCGACCCCCTCTTGGAATCATCAACATAATTGCTGGGAGACATTGGCAGCGAGAGATCAGTAGATTAGCAGAGCCAGCAAAGAAGCAAAGGACTGAAGAATCCATCACTTTTATCGAAGAAGATGCACAAGGGGTTCAACTTTTGCATAATGATGCAGTTGTAATTACTTTAAATATCATAAATTATGATGTACACCGCATCTTGGTAGATAATGAAAGCTCTACTGATATTTTATTTTATGATACTTTCTCTAAAATGTCTATACCTGATAGCCGTATGGGGCCACTAAATTCTTCATTGGTAGGATTCATCAGTGATTCTATATTGGTTGAGGGAATGAACATTAATATGGTTGTTATTTGTTCGTCCACTTATTCAAAGACGCTCTCTTTTCAACGAATGGACGGGCTGGTAAGGTGGGAGGATCCTAATCCAATACATGAGTTAACTTCTTAGAATCCAAAATAATTTTGAAGTTTTGGAGCCAATCCTTGTAATTTGGTCTGATCATTCTATGGGTGTTCAGGATTCGTGCTAATGGGTTGGATGTAGATATTTTCTTGTAGAGAGTCAAAGTTTTTAGTTAGATATTATAATTAAGACTTGACCAATTTATTTAAAAATTTTATTTTTAAATAAATTAGCTCCCACTATTTTTTTGGATCCCTACACTCCCTCTGTAGAGATGTGAAAATCTTCATGATTAATGATTTCTAGTGGGTGGTGCGGTCCCACCAACTGACTCATCACCTCACCTAATAGTTATTAGTGATGGGTTAGCCAATGAGTGAACAACTCTTGTTCAATGATTCTCCAATCATGGTGCACCCAACTTGGTCTCTAATTTATGAATCTCACCATGCCTAGAATATTGATCCACTCCTTAGTTAAGTTAGACCAACCATTTGCATAGATTGAATTTCTAATTGAGTCTCTCACCGTATTTAGAATATTGAGCCCAATCCATCATCCAACCCGTAGCATCCGATACCTAATAGACATGGTTGCATCTTTCCAATGCAACTGAGCTACTGTAACCAGTTGAGAATAATCAACCCCGGGAAGGGCCCACACATCTACAATGGTGGAAGACCTTAGACTTAATCTTTTCTTAGGAAGATTTGATTTAGGTCTCATTAAACTAGACTTGATATAGTCATAACCATTATGACTAACCTAGTGGCATGGGTTAGCTCGGATTATTGACCACCTCAGATTAGAACTGAGCCAACAAACATGGCCAGATAAGTGAGACTGGTGGAAGGGATATGCCATTAACTTGATAAGAATGAATTTAAGTCGAGTAGCTCTCAATTAAAAATTAGTCGATCGTATCTGCTAGACTTAACTTAGACACCAAATTATTAAGCCAGAACCAATTGGATTAGCCTACAATCTAGACTCTAACCACTAAGTCTAATTAGGTCTTAGCTTGATTGATCACTCACGTGACTCGATCTTGACCCAGACTTAATCCTATTAGGCTGGTCAATTTAAGCACTGTTGATCCCATCTAACCAACTCTTGATTCGGTTTGATCAACCGCTTAGACCTATTTGAGCTACCCAAGCTCGAATCCAAATTTATGAATATATCTTAGATCTAAAATTCTCAATTTTAGATCTAATTAATATTTTATAATCTTAATTTTTAATTAAGTTTAGGGTTCATGAATAAAATATGTAAATAAAATCCTAGGGTTTCAGGATCTAAGATTTTGCAGAAAGTAAGTTCTTGATTTCTGATTAAGAATGAACGCGCAGCACCCGTACACATCATAAGAACACCCCATCGAATGGAAAGAGAGGGCATTTAAAATCTACTTTGTTCTTATGACCGGACGGCCAAGGAGAATGTCTTAATCAAAAATATAAATCTACAAAACTAGTTAGATCTACATCATATATCTCATATATAAAATTTGATCTAACTTAATACATATTTTGTATACATCTCATGTATCATGCATGCATATTTTTTAGATCTAAATTATCTCATAATTATCTAAAAAATTAGATTTAAATTGATCATATCAAAATAAATTCTAATCTAGACAACTATGTAGAACTATCCTATAACTAATCTAGACATGCAATCATCATATCTCATATGATCTAAAAATTAAATAATTTTATTTTCTATTTTTTAGATCTTATTATAATATTTATAATCATTAAAAAATAGAAATAAATAGATCTAAAATCATAATTTAATCAAAATAAATCATGATTATGCAAGACTACATATAGAACTATTCTATTTTACAACAAGTCATGCATATTGAAGAACCTAGATCTATATTATTTAATTTTAATTTTTTTGATTTTAGATCTAATCACATCTCATGTGACATATAAAATCATCTAATTTTTAGATCAAAATAAATTAAAAATTAGATCTAAATAATTTAGAGAACCTGGCTCTGATACCAGTTGAAGGAGAAATCCTGATTTCCTGGATCAGATTTGTTCAGATCTGATCGGATCAAGAGAGATATTTTAAAAATTTTTCTTGAGCATCTATATCAGATCTAAGATATTTCAAATTTGATTTTATAGATCTAATGAATAAAAATAAAAATAAATTAAATCTAATTTAATTTATACCTTGATGTGGGTAATCCGATTATCCTTTGATGATCCTGCTGATTGCCTGAGGTTCTGGATCTAGCCACGCAAGCGCCTGGCTTCTATCGATATCCACTCAGACTAGATCTAGATATCTTCTCCTTCTTTATCACTTCTCCAAAAATTAAATTTGGATCTGATTTGGAGGATCTTCAAAACTTCTTCTGAAGATCAACAGTCGTCTCTGCAATAGTGCTACCTTCTTTCTTTCTCGTTAGCCTTTTCTTGCCTGGATAGCATCAAACTAAAGCCCAACTTCCCTTGGACATGGAGAGGAGAGAGAGGATTAGAAGATGGCATGGAGGAGGGAGAGGGGCAGCCTTGGGGCATGGGCTAAGAAGAACTCTATTGAAGTTGGGTGCAAATAGGGTTTATTTATAGACCCTACTGCACCATGTAGTGCCACATCATCCCGATCAATCACGTTGCTTCATGCAATCAGATCTAAATTTGATTGATGGAATGACATTACCTGATCCAATCAGATAAGAGTCTCATAAACTCATCCTTAGATGGCGCCTAAGATTGGTCAAAGTCTAGAGATAAGAGTCACCTAAGTTGAATCTAAGAAGCAACTTGGAGTCCCATCTGTATGGAACTCCAGGCATCCCTATCCATGGGCGCACGCCATCCTAGGAATGCACCCCCTCCTTTCCAAATTCTAGTAAGAGGATATATCATGATCTCCATCATCGACATCATCAAAACTCCTTTCGATGGATCAGAACTCTTTTGATTCAGACAACTAGAATGATCGATCATCTAAATCATCCTAATTGCTCCCAAAATCCACTAGTGATACCTAGCAGTATATGGTGGCAACCCATCAAAACTGAAAATGAACCTCTCGGTGTAGCTACTTGTGTGATTAAGTTCTTCTATCTTGAGCCCCGATCAGATTGGGATTAAGGTGAACTCATCAAACCCTAATTTCTATCATATGATGTAATCATTTGATTCAAGTCCGATATGAAAACCTTAATAGAAACTCTTTCTATTATTTCACTCTCTGGCACGGCCATGGGCTTATGGACTTGATTCTCATGATCATCATAGGGCTGCTCCTTTTCTATCGAGGTAGATAGATTCCCTCTTAGTGCAGTTCAATTCCTACAATGAACATGTTATAGCCAATATACACCTCAGAATTTCGAATGGCTAGGAGATCGAGTCATGGTGTAGTCAAACTATAACACCCTCAAGGTGAACTATTGATGCACCTTAGGTCAAAGAATCAGACACACCACTACAGCATTGAGTCAGTCATCGATGAGAAGGTAGACTTCCTTATGACTACTCAAGGTGGTCACGCTCAGTGCCCTCGTTCTCTAATGAGTATCTGTACTCTTGCTCCGGTGTCTCTATACCATAGACTCAAGACTCATCTACTATAAAAAAGTGATTGTACACTAACCTTCTAGATCAATCACCATTCTTATGACGATCCTACGATCAGAAGCATTTTATGAGTTAATAAATGAAAATTCATGTCTTAAATTTTCAACTCTTGAAAATATGAATTACCATTAACTCAAGGGATGTATCATAGACACAAAATGCACATTTATGATAGAAAATAACCTATTTTATTATTTATAGTCAAAATTTATAATTTTGCCCATAGAAGTGTATTACAAGTGTAAGCCAATTCTTGCTTCTAAGGCACACATATCTAACACATACACACACAATGCATTGTTTGATGATGAAAAAATAATCCAACTAAATGCTAAGACCTTAAATATGCTTTATTGTTCATTAGATATAAATAAATTCAATCTAATTTCTTCTTGTATTTCAGCAAAGAAAGTTTGGGAGAAATTGGAAATGATTTATGGGAGAGAAAATCAGAAAGAAACATCGAGCTCCCATGAAGAGAATGAAACTCACCGCAACCTATACCTCAATGCTCATATGGATGAAAAGAAGAAGAAGAAGAAAAAGAAACACAAAAGAAAGAATGCTTTCATTAAGGGGGAGCAAGGAAAAGAAGAGAAAAATGAGAAAGAGGAAGAATGTTTCCCCAATCTTTGCTTCATGGCTAATGAAAATGAGGTAAATCTTAAAAATTCTTCCAACTTTATATTTGCTGAATTATATGAAGCCTTTAATGACTTAATAGATGAATTTAAAAAATTAAGGCTGAAAAATAAGGAGTCAAAAAGTCTAATCTTCTTTTAGTTGATGAAAAAAGTAAACTCTTATTATAAAAAAAAGATATTTTAAGAGAAAAAGATAGTTTAGCTAAAGATGAAAAAGTATACCTCAAATCTAAAAAATCTTTAGTTGAAGAATATGTTAAGCTGAATAAGGAGCTTAAAAATTTAAATTTATCTTTATATAAAGAAAAGAATAAGATTTTAATGGAAAAAGATGACCTTTTGAAAGAAAAGAAAATGTTAGATGAAGAAAAATAAATTCTTTTGAAATCTAAAAAATCTTTAATGGATGAAAATGGTAAAATTAGAAAAGAGATTGAAACATTAAAGCTAATTGTCGAAAAGTTCACATTTAGTTATGCAAAGCATCAATTAATATTGAAAAGTCAAAAATTTGTTTTCCTCAAAGCTAAAATTAATTTTAATCCTTTAGAAAAATAAAAAAATTATTAAGGATATGTTTGGAAAATGTTTATCTAAAGATCATTCCATAGTTTATTTAAAATATAATAAAGTAGGCCACAAAATTTTTGAATATAATATTATTAAAAATGGTCATACTTTGGTTAAACAAGTTTGGATTCTAAAAGAAATCATATGCTCTAATCCCAATGCACACAAGATGGCTTGGGTATAAAAAATTAGAAAATAATTTTTGCAGATATGCCAAGCATCCAAGGGCATGAAAAGAGTCAATTCTTAAAAATGGATGCTTTGGATGGATGGGTGATGATGTTTGTAAAGGCTAAACTTACTTTCGCATCATACCATCTTGATTATTGAATTTACTTAGGTTAAATGATTGATTTTGATGATTTATTTATGCTTATAATGATCACACTCTATAATTTGAATGATTTGATTTGCAATGATTTTGCTCTAATGCTTGAATGTATTGATCACTATGCTTTTTATACTATGCATTGTAAAATACCTTGTGAGCATAATTCTTTTTAATTCAGCCAGTTCTCTTAGTTCTCCATATTATGCTTTATTGACTTAGCCATTTCTCTTAGTTCTCCATATTATTATTTATTGACAAACATAAATTGAGAATGAGCTTGATTGTATAAAAAATTATTTGTGTAAATTTTATAAATTAAATTTTGATATTTTCATAAGATATCTAACTCTCAAAATTTATAAAAAAAAATTGCATGAACTAAAAATATCAAGATAAGATATTTAGTCATAAAAGATTGTGTGCTTGATATTGTTGATTTGTATAGCATCTTAGCTTGACTCTTAAGGATTTGAAAAACTTTTTAGTTGAACCAAAATTCATAGAGTTATTATCTAGTGTTCTCTTGAGTTGATCTCATTTGAATTGACAAATTATTATATCCCTAATTGATTAATTTTTGATTCTCCAAATTGATTTATAAATGCTAAATCAAATATTATTCTTGATCATTGAATTGATTTACTATTGATATTCCAGTTCAATTTGACTATATTCACTTTGAATCAAAACTCCTAAAACTATTTTCTACATTAAGAAGTTGACTCATGATTTCTTGAAGAAAAACTATTCAGTAAGGAATCGACCCATATGTCTGAGATGGATTTCTTAATTAAAAATATTTCAAGGTTTTATCATTCTATTTTCATATTTCTCGAGCCATAATTGCTTTCAAACCTCACTCCCATTAAAATTGGACCTTTCTTTTCATTTCCATCCTATCCTTGTAGTTCTTGTTCTCCAATGACACCTCGAAAGTAATTAGCACGAAGGAAGAAAAAGTTTCATGCAAAAATTTAAAAATTTAGGGCTTTTTAAAATCATTATCCCATACAAGAAAGAAGGACTAAGCTTCAAAATAATCCTTGAATTTCTAGAGAAAGAAAGAATTCTAATTGTATAGAAAATTAAGAGATTGGGCTAAGAAATTCCATGTTCTTTTGATCTATCTGAACTCAATTCAAGAATTCTTTAGAAACATAATGTTTAGGATTGAAAATTTAGACTCAAAAGTTTGAAGTGTCCATGTTATATTGGATTATATAAGATTAGCTCGGATACTAGGGATATTTATTAATGGGCTGAAAATTTATCTGCTTCTTGGATTTGCCCACTTATCTTGGATTAGTGAGAGAATTTTATGGTTGCATAAAAATGAGAGTTAAAAATCTAATTTTTAAAGTAAAAGGCATGCAGATTGAGATGAATGTTGATAATATTGGATGCATGCTAGGAGTACCTTGGATTGTCTCAAGTAGTGATATATTTAAACATTATGTTAGTTTGAGATAATGTCGAGGGTATTGAGGATATCAATGCCAATCAGCTGAGTGTAGAAATGCGACTATTATGACCAATAGGATCTTCTTTATATTAGTCATGCATCATATTCTCCAGAAGATTCTACTTTGCATACCTACACTCATGCTATAATAGATGTCAGGATTGAGGATTCAGTAGTTTAGACAAAATAGCTCTACCTCCATAGATCAATCATCTAGATAGCTCAGATTGATTATTTGGTATATTGGATGAGAAAATATATTTATCGATAGGATTTTCATCAGAATTATTCTTTTTGTTTGTGCAAAAATTCAAAAGTTTACTTCATAGGCACAGCAGATAAGATGAGATCTGATGGAGGTACAATCATCGATCAGAAAGGAGTTAATGTGATTGATTCAAGCTATCACTTTAGCGAGGAAGTATATGCATAACTAAGGTCAGTTATTTGGAGATACTAGACTATCCTCTCTATCTAGTCAACTTGAACTTTCTTCTTAAAGATATACTGACCTACTCTTCTTAGGATGCTAGAATTTATTTTCTTAGAACTTTAGTACTTCCTAGTAATCCATTTTTGTTAGTTATAGATGTCATACATTTTGATCATCTTGATGTTTGTCATTCTTATAGACATTCTTTTGAAAACATCCTTTATGAAATCAAGGAATATCAAACTCTTATGTTTAGCATCAATTTTGTTTCTGCCTTCAATTAATTTGATCATTTGTTATATTTACTTATATACATATCATGATCATTTGTTGATAACTTAAAAAAAAAATTTAAAATAACTCAATTTATGGCATTGGCTATAAAACATAGGGGGAGAAAGTAAAACTTTTGCTCTTAAAAGACTATTTGACTGAAAATGTCTCAATATGTAAAATAAAGAAGGAGAAAAATGTTAAGCTTAAATATGTACAATTTGAAAGAAAAAGGGGGATAAATATAATAACACTACTTTTCTAGCATTTACTATGAAAAATAAGAGAAGAAAATGTTATTGGAATACTAAAATCAAGTTACTTGTACTATAAAATTATTAATGATTATCTATGCTTTACTTATCTTAGTGAACTTACTCTATTGACTCATTTTTAAAAATCTTTAGTAACTTTTAAAAGATAATTTATTGATGAACTTTGCATGAGTGAATATTGTGGTAAATAAGTTTTGCAAAATAATTTCTATTACTTGGTATTCTTGCTTTTGCCTTGCAAATTACTATCTCAATCTTTTGGGGTAAATGGAATTAATCCCTTAGACTTAAAACTTGACTAACACTGCTATATTCTTAAAATAATTTGAGACCAAATTAAAATTTTCATGTCTCTTTGGACTTAAATGAGTGATATTTTTTTTGAAAAGATGATGATTTGAATTTAACATAATGACTTGTCTCGATATTGAATTCTTAAATACTCTATGCTAAAAAATACTTTGATTTGAATTTGAGAACAATAAGATGAGTTTTGAAAAGTAGACACTTAAATTTGAAAAGAAGAGATGAGTTTTTAAAATGCTTATGTTTAATTATATTTGAGAAAATGCTTTGCACACATGCATTTGAGAATAATGAAGTGTGCCACAAATATAATCTTGATACTCTTTGATACACAAACATTGCAAAATATTTAGTACATCCCACTATTATTTCTAAATTTGATACAATTTGATTGATTTTTATGATATTTTTCTATGAATTGGTTCGTGTAAGAAGGATGAAAAGATCTTATGTGATCTAAATTCAAGAGCTATTTTTAAGTTGAAAAGTGCTCTTGAACATGTCTTTATAGATTTATGAATTTAATTGATACTTGATGATTTCTAAAAATTCTTTTGTTGAGCTTTTTGATCCTTAACTAAATTTAAAAACTATTTCTTTTTAAATCTATGGTCTTGAGAAAAAAAAATACACTATTGAAATTGTATTTTATCAACTAAGTTAATTTTGAATTCAAAATGAGGAAGAGATATTTTCTAAACTTAATCTTATTCCGATTAAAAATTTTGATTCAGTTATATTGAAAGATAATAAGAGAAATTGCTCCTCTTAGATCTTCAAGTGATATCCTCATTGGTTAGGAGCTACAATCTTTCAAGAGAAATCATTTTACACATTTGAATATTCATGTTGTTTGAATACTTATTTTTTTAAAAAAATTATTGTTGAACTTTAAAAAGAAGTCACTTATATTGTTTGATTTGTCCATCTTTATTTTCAGGATTTATATGACTGTTGATTAATTTGCCCATTCATATATTACTTGATTTGATTGTACCATCTTATAATTAATTGGTATCTGAAAAATATTTTGCTTCACTTGTTTATTTTCAAAAAATAATTTATGTTAAACTATCTTCTTCTCAAGTATACTTTACTCGATACCATACATTGCTGCGATATATTTTGATATGACATCTTTTGAAATAAATCTGAAAAAATGATATCCTATAAGAATGTAAATGATTGATACTTTTCAATGAAAGAAAGTAATAAAGTTTATCTTATGCTTGTCCCTAATCATTGAAAAGCTTCAACACTCTGAAATTTTTGAAACACAAGCTTTTTTATAATTGAATTTGAGAATATATTTAATATATCCAACATTATCCAATAGGAAGAGATGTGCTTATAAATCTACGTTGATCAAAAGAATAAAAATAATTCTTTCTGGATAGTTGCTATTTGGATTGAATTTTAAAATATTTGATACTAAGAAGAATTAAATTAATTATTTTCTATTTTAAATGGAATGTTCTTAAAAGATATAGGTTCAAACTTCTTTCAATTTGTATCAAGTAGAACTTTTCAAGAATACTATTATAATTTATATCCTAATTCTCATAATTGGTATCAAGTAGTTTACTCTTGCCTTAAACTCTATTGTTTTATCTTTTGGCAAATGGAGAAGATTGTATTTATCTCAAATTTGATTTTTTATGGTTGATATGATATCATTTGAGATAAATTTAAAGAATTTCATATCTTTTCAGAACTTAATTGAGTAGTATTTCTTAAGAAAAGGAAGATCTAAATTTAAATTAAAAAAAAATACTCTCTATGAATTGGCTTACATGATCTATTGATATCAATTTAAACTAATCTATTAAAATAATTTAATCTAAATTTAATCAATTCATCTTTCTTGATCAAAAGCTTTAACAATTGATATTAAATAGACCATTATTGTTTTATACTCTACTACTTTATCTTTGGCAAAAGAAAAGAATACATTGTCTCAAATCTGTTTTGCATGAATATATGATTGACATTATTTCTTAAGATAAATTATAAGATTGATACCTTTATGCTTCAAATTGATTGATACCTCTCAAGATAAGAAAGAAATAATTTTCAAAGATTTTTTTTGTATCAAGAAAAATATCTAAGACATTTACTATTTAAGCTATTTTTTTAATAGGTATCAAAATTGGTAAAGAGATATTTATTTTTATAATTGATATCAAACAAGCTTCTTCTCAAATGTATGTTGTATTGATAATATGTTTTACTCTAATTTTATTCGAATACTCCATATTAGGACCATATATTTACTCTGATACATTCATAATATCATTTCTGAATTTTGGAGGCATTATGAAAAAGTGATGAATCTGAAATTTATGAAAAGAAAGTGATGAATGTTGAAATATATCTTATATTTGGTCTTAATAATCAAATATTTTTTTTGAAAAGCTATATTGGTCTTCAATTCTTAAATTTTAATTAAAAGAATGAAGAAAGAGGAGTAGTTATCTAAAAGAGGAGATGGTATCACAAACTGAAAAATCTAAATTTAAACATTAAATGTGTATATATTTGATTTTAAATTAATTTTGATAATTTATTTTAAATCTTTTTCTTGGACTTTTTGATGCTGTCAAAAAGGAGGAGAGATGTTATATTGAGTATATGATTATTGAGTTTATATTTGAATTAATTACATGCTCATATGCTTCATTTAAGTTGAAGTATGCACGAGAAGAATATGTGTAAGGTGTAAGATGCTTATTTGCTTACTTAAAATATTTATACAAAATAAGCTGAAGTATGTACGAGAAAAATACGTTTAAGGTGTAAGATGCTTATTTGCTTACTTGAAATGTTTATACAAAATAAGTATATTCTTGAAATCTTATTGAAGCTTTCATGAAGGATGATCTTGAAAGAACTCACTTATTCACTTTATGATTTATATTCATATTATACTTTGTTATGCATATACTCAAAGTTTTATCATCATCAAAAAGAAAAAGATTATTGATCCTATATTTGATTTTGATGATTACAAAATATTGAGTGATTATGGTACTAATCATATGTTCATAAATGAATGTAGGATTTTCTAAGTATTTAAAATAAAGAAATTATTCATAGAAGAATTCTTTTAAAAGGATGATGATAAATGATCAAATTAAGCTAAACTATAAGTTTTTGAAAACCTTAATAGTAAAAAAGACCATAACAATCAAGATGAAAGAAGTTCTCAAAAGCTCAAGACAAAAAGCTCCTCAAACAAAAAGACACGTAGAAATTTTCAGCATAGAAGCCCACGAGTTGACTCATGGTTCAACTCGTTGTTCAGATCGAGTTGATACGTAGACTGGCATACAGAAGGTTTAGAAAGAATAATCTCGAGTGGAGGCTCAAGTCAACTCGAGATTCTTAAGTCAAAGTCTCAGAAAAAAAGATAGAGAATGATAATTTCAAAGCAAAGTTCAGCATGGTCTCGAGCAGAGGCTCAAGTCAACTTGAGGTCCACGAGCTGAGGTTTTAGTAAAATACAAAAAATATGAGTTTCATGCTAGAACTCTTGAGTAGAGGAAAGGGCAGAGTAATAGGTCTCGAGCCGAGGCTCCAGTTGACTCGAGCTCGAGCAGAGGGACAAGTCGACTCGAGGTCCAATGGTTAGTTCTGCAGAATTTTCTAAAGTATGCAGAATTATTCCTAATGGCTAGTTTTTCACTCCAACGGCTAGATCAGCCCTTCCAATGGCCAAAACTTCTTCTTCAGCCATCTCCAAGACTATAAAAGGCTAGAGAAATATTTAGAAAAGAAGATTAAAAGATTTTAAAAAAAAAATATTTTAGATTTGAGTGAAATTCATTATACATCAAAAGAAGAGAGAAAAGAGAGAAACCAAGTACTGATTTCAAAGGGCTTTCAAAGGCAATCTTCACCATCATCTTCAGCATCCTCTCAAGCTTCAAAGAAGAGTATTCATGATGGGATTGGTGTACAGAGCGGAAGCATGGATTTCAAATCAAACATATGAAATCATATAAACCAAACCCGAAACCTAGGACCATCTCATTAGCAATTAAATCATATAACATGCATTTGTAACATAAAAGAAAGTATTAGAACATACCTCTTATCGCTAAACCCTAAATTGACCCTGATCGTCGGTAGCAGTCCATCAGGGGTTCCACCAGGTACCCACGAGTTCACCCTCCAACGTTGATCCACACAGAGACTTGATCAAGACATCAGCACCTCTGATTTATATAATTAGAGTTCTAACAACAAGAACTTTAATTTAAAAGGGCAAGACCTTCTTTGGCCTTTATGTTACCTTCCTTGTCTCTCCTTATCTCTCTTTCTTTTTCTTTTGTCTTCTTAATTTTTCTTCCTAATCTCTTAGTCTTAAGATGACTTCTTGTCCTTATAAGGATAAGGTCTAGACAAGAGAAAGGAAGAAAGAAAATTGGACAAAAAGAAACTATTGTAAGAAAGAAAGATATTTTACACACACTCAGACTCTTGGTGTGCACCCCTATTTATAATGTACATAGAGGTGCCAACTAAAATTCTCACACCCTTTCCTCATCAATATCTCATGCCCCATCAGCCATTCTCACACCTCATCAGTAAATAATGAGATGTAGACTTAGTCTAAGAGGTGCCTTAGAGCAGAAGGACTCTTGGACTAATTCTACATAAGTTATTTACGAAGAGTCGCAATATTTCATCTTTGGTGCCACCCTTTTCATCCATTAGATCATGAAAAAGACCATCCAATGGCTCTAAAAAGGGATGCCCATTTAGCAAAAAGGCGTGGAGATAAACTTTGAATAGTCAAAGTCTTAAGAGACTTTGACTTGGTCCAAGAGGCATCAAGGAGGAGTAGGCGGCAAGGGGTCTTAGGCGACAAAAATCCCTTCTCAAAATAATAACGAAGTATTTCATCTATAGAAGAACTCTTCAGCATCCCATATCTGAGGTCCATGCCAATAAAAAAAATTACGTGACATAACAAAATGGGAAAAGTCAAAGAAGGTAGGCACCAACTAATTTCATGCGCCATAAATCCTTTGCGCATGAAATACTTCCCACGCACAAGAGAGAGACTCTTTGGCTTGTGGGATTCAGGTATGTGGCACCTAATCTAAAGCCCAATCAGTCTAGATTAATCCAATTCAAGATCAAATCCCATTTGGCTCAAATCGGACCTTAATTAGCCTAAATTGGAAGCTGATTCAAATCCAATTCAAATCTAGGTGCTAGGGTTTGCTACATATGCTAGCATGTTTATCTTGCAAACATGGTCTAATCCAATTAGACCCTTAATCAATTCTCTTTGTTGTTGATCATTGGATTTCACATCTAACCAGCAGTGAGTCTGGTGTGATTTGACCTAATCTGGTTAGAACTCAACCAAACCGATTTAGGTCAAAACTAGCCAACCCAATTTGACTTAATTTAGAACACTTTCTAATTTAATAATCAAATTAAAATTTTAATTTGATCAAACACACAATACATGATTGATGTCTAGCAACGTATCATGACTACCTGAAAGAGGTAAAATTTTGATGGAAATACCAAAAATATCCTTCAGTGAAAATTACCATGCAACTAGATCCTTCGATCTCCCTACATCCTGAATATGACTCTGGGTATGAAAATATGTCAACCCCAATATCATATTCATTTCTCTTTCAATCTTATGATGATGATTCATTTATTAGAAACTATTTCTAATTTTTTCATTATGCTTTGATCAAAGTCTTCCTGAATCATCATTTGTTTGAAGCAGGTAGGATGTTATTTCCTCTTATCGGGAGAGATCGATTCCATGTTAACCTACTTACAACCTTCATATATATAATCTACCATATCCAGATCATCCCATAGATAATAGAGTTATGAATGAGTATGAACCAAAATATGAATTTATATATATAAGATTCTATGGTAGTTTCAGGTCAAAGGATTACATGCACAAATTTCACTATGAGAACCATCTATTGACATGTAGATAAGACTACATTAGATATTCTTGATTTGGATCAATTCAGTGAACTCATTCTCTAATGAGCACCCAGATTCTTGTATTAGTGTCATACATAAGTTATTATGGGATTAATCACCTTCTCAATCGAGCATACAAAGAATGTGCTAGTCTTACCGAAAAACATTGATCCCTAACTCAATGTCCCATCAACTAGAAATATTTAAATTAGGATTTTAAAGTTTCAGGTCTCATTGGTATGATCTCATCATAATTCTAAAACCATAGCCCTAATTTATAGGATTCATCATAATCTTAAATAAATAATAAGACACTGCATATGATGAAGTAAATGCCTTTATTTATTAAAAATGTCATTACATGAGTCTGGAAGACAAAGAACATCCTAAAAATAAATTGGCTTGAGGGCATATTTCTTTCAGTCTCCCACTTGCACTAAAGCCAATCGCCCTTATATTTTAATCCCATACAATTAAGATGACGATCAAATAGTTGCAGTGGTAAAGTCTTAGTGAATGGATCTGCTATGTTGTTCTTTGTGTCCACTCGTTCTATGACTACATCTTATCTTTCAATAATTTCTCGAATGAGATGGAAGCATCTCATAATATGTTGGGATTTATGATGAGACCTTGGTTCTTTTGCTTGAGCTATAGCTCCAGTATTATCACAGTAAAGTGGTACTAGATTCTCAATTTTAGGAATAACTCCCAATTCAGTGATGAACTTCTTCATCCAGATAGCTTCCTTGGTGGCTTCAATTACAGCTATGTATTCTGCTTCAGTGGTTGAGTCAACTACAGTTGGTTGCTTAGTACTTTTACAACTTACTGCTCCACTGATCAGAGTAAAGACATACCCTAAAATGAATTTACTATCATCTGGGTCTGATTGAAAACTAGAATCAAAATATGCTTCTAATTTATGATCAGAATCTCCATATACTAGAAAAATATCTTTAGTCCTTCTCAAGTACTTAAGAATATTTTTCACAGCTTTCCAATAATCCTCTCCTAGATCATCTTGAAATCTACTTGCAATGCCTAAAGCATAAGTAACATCAGGCCTTGTATATAACATGGCATACATTATTGATCCAACAGTTGAAGCATAAGGAATAGAACTTATTCTATTTCTCTCTTCAGGTGTCTTAGGAGACATCTTTTTAGAGAGATGTATGCCTTGACTCATGATAAATAACCTCTTTTACTCCCATCCATACTGAATCTTTTTAGTATTAAGTTAATGTACCTTGATTGGGATAAGCCTAGCATCCTCTTAGATCTATCTCTATAGATCTTTATTCCTAGTATATAGGATGCTTCTCCCAAATCTTTCATGAAAAACTTATTTGATAGCCATAATTTGATTGATTGTAACTTTAGGATATCATTCCTAATGAGTAGTATGTCATCTACATACAGAACAAAGAAGACTATGGTTCTTCCACTAGTTTTTTTATACACACATGGTTCATCAACATTCTTGATAAAACCAAACTCTTTTACTATTTCATCAAAATGGATGTTCCAACTCCTTGATGCTTGCTTTAATCCATAAATGGATCTCTTAAGCTTGCATACCTGATTTGGTTTCTCATTTGACTCAAATCCCTCTGGCTGTGACATATAGACCTCCTCCTCAAGGAAACCATTAAGGAAGGCAGTCTTTACATCCATTTGCCATATTTCATAATCATGGTATGCTGCTATAGCAAGCATAATCCGAATAGATTTGAGCATGGCAATAGGTAAAAATGTTTCATCATAATCAATCCCCTGTTTTTGCCTAAAACCCTTAGCCACCAATCTGGCCTTATAGGTTTCTATTTGACCATCAGCTCCAATCTTTTTCTTAAAAATCCATTTGCATCCAATAGGGTTTATATCCTCTGGTGCATCCACCAAAGTCCATACTTTGTTGGTGTGCATGGATTCCATTTCGAATTGCATGGCAGCCAGCCATTTGTAAGAGTCCTTACTTTTGACTGCTTCCGCATAGGTCAGAGGTTCGTCATTTTCAACGACTTAGGCTTCATTATTCTCAATAATGAAACTATACCTCATAGGTGTATTTCGTACTCTTTTAGACCTATGGAAAGAAGTTATGTATTCTGATTCTTTTATATGATTATATGGTTGAGAAATTTTTATTTATTTTTTTTGAACTTCACTAAGTTCAATATTTCTGCCACTGCCCTTTTATAGGATAAATTTTTTTTCATGAAAATGGCATGCCTACTTACAAATACCTTTTGTTCAGTAGGATGGTAGAATATATATCCTATACTATTTTTAGGATATCTTATAAATTGACATCTATCTGATCTAGCATCCAGTTTATGTCCAAAATTTTTTTTAACATAAGTTGGACAATCCCATATCTTATGATACTTAAGATTAGGTTTCTTACTTCTCCATATGTCATATGGAGTACTAGATACAGATTTAGAAGGAACTCTATTCAAGATGTAAATTGCAGTCTCCAAAGAATGACCCCAAAAGGAAATAGGTAAATCAGTGAAGTACATCATGGACCGTACCATATCTAATAAGGTATGATTTTTTCTTTCAACTACACCATTTAATTATGGTGTATAAGGAGGTGTCCATTCATAGAGAATCTCTTTAGCTTTAAGATAGTCTAGAAACTCACTAGATAAGTATTTTCCTCTTCGATCAGATTGAAGGATTTTTATACATTATCCAATTTACTTTTTGATCATACTTTGATACTCTTTAAATTTTTTAAAGGCTTCTAATTTGTGTTTCATAAGATACACATATCCAAACCTAGATAAATCATCAGTGAATGTAATAAAATAAGAGTATCCTCCTCTGGCTTGAGTTGTCATAGGACCACATACATCCATATGTATAAGTCCTAATAACTCATTTGTTCTTTCTCTATGTCCATTAAATGGAATCTTGGTCATTTTACCCATGAGGCATGATTCACATGTTCCCAATGATTCATAATCAAAAGGATCAAAGAACTTTTCTTTGTATAACTTGTTAATCCTAGCCTCACTAATATGACCAAATCGACAATGCCAAAGTAAAATATTATTTATGTCATCTGTCTTACATTTTTCATTTTCATCAATATGAAATATATTGTCATCCAAACATAGAATCAACAAACCATTGCTAAATATGCCAAAACAAATATTTTCATTAGAATATTTGATCGAGCAACATTCGCTCGTTACATTAAGACTATAACCTAGTTTTAATAACAAGGGTATAGATATAATATTTCTAATGATCTTAGGCATATAATAATAATTTGTAAGCTCTAAGTGAAGGGAAATCCTGATTTTCCGGACCAGGTTCGTTCAGATCTAATCAGATCAAGAGATATATTTCAAAAATTTTTCTCTTAATCCCAATCAGATCTTGATGTATTTTAGATCTGATTCTTATTATTTTAATAAACAAAATAAAATAAGGATAAATTAAATCAAATTTAATTTACCTGAATTTGGGTAATCCTATTACCCTATTGATGATCATGTTTGCAGTGGAAGGTTCTGGATCTAGCCACGCAAGCGCCTGGCCTCTACCGATATCCACTCGGGCTGGATCTGGAGATCCTCTTCTTCTCTATCACACCTCCAAAAATCAGATCTGGATCTGATCTGAAGGATCTTCAAAACTCCTTTTGAAGATCAGTAGTCATCCTTTTGCAGCAGTGCAGCCTTCTTACTTTTGATCGCCTTTCTTTGATCTGGATCGCACCAAGCAAGGTCCAAAACTCTTTTGGATGTGGAGAGGAGGAGGAGAAGAAGCTTTGGCATGGTGGAGGAGGGGAGAGGCAGCCTTGGGGCATGGGGTTTTCAATTCTCAATTGAATCTATAACTGAGTTGGGCGCAGGGTCCTTTTTTATAGACTAAGCGTGATCCAACTCCTCTTCCTCCCAACCAATCACAACCCTTTGTGAAATAAGATCTAAATCTGATTGGTGGGAATAGAGACCCCTGGATTCCTACTTAGAGGGTGCCTAAGACCAGTCAAAGTTGGTTTTTAGGAGAACTCTAATTGGAATCCAAAAGAGAGGTAGAGTCCTTGTCCAACAAGGACTCCTAGGCACCTCCAACTTGGGCACCGCCTAGGGTGGCGTGCGTCATTCTCCTTGCCAGGTTCTGACAGGGGGACAGGCCCCCACCAGCTCTCCAATAGGTGCATGACATGTGGTCAAAAGTCAAAGTGTCAATGGTCAATGTTTGACCAGTCAAAGGTAGACTTTTGACCAAAGTCAAAGAACAAGATGGCAGGTGACCAAAAATGGTAGGTAGTGTCTTGCAAATAAAATAACCTTTTCTGACTTGGACAACCTTCAGTCAGACCATATGAAGGCCTCTGTTTGAGCACAAATTCCTTTAGCTCAGACAGGACAACTTATTTATGATAGCAAAAGAAGAACGTTAGGTTCAATCGAGTGCTAGCACGATTTTCTTGAACCTAATTGAATCTCATTCAGATTAATTAAACTAGATCAGTTCAATTGATGATCAACAGATTCAAACCCTTATTTGTGTGACCTAGTTAGGTTCAGTTCTATATGGTAATGGGATATGTCATGATCTCCATCATCGACATCATCGAAACTCCTTTCGATGGATCAGAACTCTTCTGATTCGAACAGCTAGAATGATCGATCATCTAAATCATTCTAATTGCTCCCAAAATCCACCAGTGACACCTAGCAGTATATGGTGGCAACCCATCAGAGCTGAATGTGAATCTCTTGGTGCAGCTATCTGTGTGATTAAGTTCTTCTATCTTGAGCCCCGATCAGATTAGGGTTAAGGTAAACTCATCAAACCCTAGTCTCTGTCATATGATGTAATCATTCGATTCAAGTCCAATGTGAAAATCTAAATAGAAACTCTTTCTATTATTTCACTCTACCATGGCCATGAATTTTTGGACTTGACTCTCATGATCATCATAGGGCTGCTCCTCTACCACCGAGGTAGATAGATTCCATCTTGATGCCATCCAGTTCCTACAATGAACATGTCATAGCCAACATACACCTCAGGGTTCCATATGGCCAGGAGACTGAGTAATGGTGTAGTCAAACTATAACACCCTCAAGGTGAACTGCCGATGCACCTCAGGTCAAAGAACCAGACACACTACTGTAGCATCGAGTCAGTCATTGACGAGAAGGTAGACTCCCTAATGACTACTCGAGGTGGTCACGCTCAGTGCCCTTGTTCTCTAACGAGTATCTGTACTCTCGCTCTGGTGTCTCCACATTGTAGACTCAAGACTCATCTACTAAATAGAAGCGATTGTACACCAACCTTCCGGATCAATCACCATCCTCGCAATGATCCTATGATTGGGAGCAATTTATGAATTAATAATGATTATTCATGTCTTAAATTTTCAACTCTTGAAAATATGAATTATCATTGCCATTAACTCAAAGAATGTATCACAGACACTAAATACACATATGTGATAGAAAATAACCCATTTATTGATTTTAGTCAAAATTACATTTTTGCCCCTAGAAGTGTATTACAAGTGTCAGCCAATTCTGGCTTCTAGGGCACATATATCTAACAATCTCCCACTTGTCCTAAAGCCAATTGGCTACAAGTCTAAGTCCCATCTTCTCAAGGTGGGCTTCGATCTTCTGCTGGCTCAACGGTTTTGTAAGTGGGTCTGCCACATTATTTGCGGAGTTGACTCTCTTGACCTCGACATAACCCTTTTCAAGGTAATCGCGGATGAGGTGGTATCGCCACTCAATATGCTTGGATTTTTGGTGAGACCTTGGCTCCTTAGCAAGGGCTATGGCGCCATTGTTGTCACAGTATAGAGGAATGGCATCTGATGGCATTACTCCAATTTTTGCAGCAAACTTCTTGTACCAGAATGCTTCCTTTGCAGCCTCTGATGCAGCGATATATTCTGCTTCCATGGTGGAATCTGCTATCACCATTTGCTTGGAACTCTTCCAGCTAACAGCTCCACCATTGCACACAAATGGACTTCCAGATGTCGACTTTCGATCATCTATATCGGACATGAAATCCGAGTCTGTGTATCCTTGGACTTAGAGTTCTCCATTACCAAAGACCAGCATATCCTTAGTTCTTCTCAAGTACTTAAGGATACATTTCACAGAAGTCCAGTGTTCTTCACCTGGATTTGACTGATATCTGCTTGTGACACTCACAGCATGGGCTATATTAGGTCGTGTACATAGCATGGCATACATGAGGCTCCCTATTGCAGAAGCATAAGGGATCTTGCTCATGCGTTCTATTTTCTCAGGTGTGCTAGGGCACATCTTCTTGGAAAGATGAATACCATGTCTGAAGGGTATTAATCCCCTCTTAGAGTTTTCCATACTAAACCTCTTTAGTACTTTCTCTATGTACATCTTCTGTGAAAGTCCTAGCATCCTATTTGGTCTATCCCTATAGACCTTAATTCCTAAAATAAAGGATGCTTCACCTAGGTCTTTCATGGAGAATTCCTTGGACAACCACATCTTGACTGATGTCAACATGAGAATATCATTCCCAATAAGGAGGATGTCATCCACGTACAATACGAGGAAGACAACAGCGCTCCCACTGACCCTTTTGAAAACACATGATTCCTCTTCATTTTTGATGAAACCAAACGTTTTGATCACATCATTGAAATGAGTGTTCCAGCTCCGAGATGCTTGCTTAAGTCCATATATGGACCTTTGCAGCTTGCAAACCTTGTGATCAGTATCACTGGATGTGAAACCTAGCGGCTGTTCCATATAGATATCTTCCTTAAGATATCCATTTAGGAATGCTGTTTTCACGTCCATTTGCCATATTTCATAATCGAAATAGGCTACAACAGCAAGCAATGTGCGGATGGATTTTAGCATAGCTACTGAGGAAAAGGTATCCTGATAGTCAATGCCTTCGCGTTGACTATAACCTTTTGCCACCAGTCTAGCCTTGAATGTCTCCACATTCCCATCTGCACCAATCTTTCTCTTGAAGATCCATTTACATCCAATAGGTACTATACCTTCTGGTGGATCTACCAAGGTCCAGACTTGGTTTGAGTGCATCGAGTCAATTTCTGACTGCATTGCCTCTAGCCATTTCTCAGAGTCGATATCTGATATCGCCTCGTTGTAGATTTTGGGATCATCACCATGAGCACTATTACCTACGAGGAACATTTTCTCTACATCCTCTGAAACAATACCTAAGTATCTTTCAGGGGGACGGGAAACTCTTTCCGATCTACGAGGTGGAGGAGGTAGTGTTCTTATTGGCTCAACCTGATTTGGTTCCACTTGGTCCTTAGCTCGTTCTGCTTGTGAGACTTTCTCATCAGGCTTGATCTATTTTCCATGCCGCTATCTTGAATAAACTATTTTTCAAGAAAGATGGCATGTCGACTCACAATCACATTGTGGTCTTCTGGAATGTAGAAATAGTATCCTAATGACTCTTTAGGAAATCCTATGAATCGAGCTCTGAAGGACCTAAACTCTAACTTGTCCGCTTGTTGTCTTTTGACGTGAGCCGGACAACCCCAAATTCTGAGATGACTCAGACTTGGTTTCTTTTCGTGCCATATCTCATACGGTGTGGTAGGAACGATTTTAGAGGGAACCCTATTTAGTAGATAAATTGAAGTTAACAATGAGTGTCCCTAAAAAAAAATCAGGGAGGTCTGTGAAGCTCATCATGGACTGAACTATATCTAATAGGGTCCGATTTCTCCATTCTGAAACCCCGTTGAGTTGAGGTGTTCCTGGTGGAGTCCATTTAAAGACTATGCCATTTTTCTTGAGATAGTCTAGGAATTCTCGGCTAAGGTATTCACCTCCTCGATCTGATCGAAGAACCTTAATGGATTTTCCAGTTTATTTTTCTACTTCATGTCTGAATTCTTTGAACTTTTCAAAGGCTTCAGACTTATGTCTCATAAGATACACATACTCATACCTAGACAGATCATCGGTAAAGGTAATAAAGTAGACAAAATTGCCTCTAGCCGACACATCAAATGGGCCGCACACATCTGTATGTACTAGGGCAAGGAGATCTGTGGCCCTCTCCCCATGTCCAACAAAAGGGAGTTTAGTCATTTTGCCTTGAAGACAGGATTCACAAGTTGGATATGACTCAGAAGTCAATGGACTCAATATCCCATTTTTCTCCAATTTGTTGATTCTATCTTCTGCTATATGACCTAATCTTAGGTTCCATAGATATCTGTCGTTTGGACTATCCCTAGGTCGTTTGGCATTCACGTTTTGCTCGACAATTAGAATAGGTACATCAATATGTAGCTGATAAAGACCATTAATAAGGAAACCATTTGCAATTTTATTTCTTTCATAAAGAATGTTACAATGGTCCTTAAAGAAGGTGATCACATAACCTTCCTGTGCTAAGCATGAAACAGAAATCAAATTCCTGATAGCTGCAGGCACAAAATAACAGTCTTTCAAAACTAAGTCTAAACCAGATGGTAATCGAAGAGGGTATGTTCCCATGGCTACTGCAGCAACTCTTGCTCCATTACCGATATGGTAGGATCATGTCTCCATCCCTCAGCCTCCTGCTATCCTCAAGACCCTGCATGGAAGTGCACAGATGAGCACTAGAACCAGAGTCAAGCACCCAACTGGATGTAGAAAAAACCGTAAGGTTAGACTCAATAACGAGCATACCTCCAGAAGGTGCTTCCTTCTTGTTCTTCAGGGTGGCCAGGTAAGTAGGGCAGTTTCGCTTTCAATGGCCGTCACTGTTGCAATGGAAACACTTTCCTTTGACATCAGCCTTTTTCTTTGGTTCTGCTTTCTTCTTCTTAGATCCTTCTACCTTTTGCTTTTTCACAGACTTCTTTTTCTTTCCATAAGACTTTCTTTTGGAAGAAGTCCGTTCCATAGCAAGAACTGAGCCTTTAGAACCTTTCATAGAAAGCT
>QRFJ01000327.1:26651-70887 GCA_006176705.1 Cocos nucifera
CTTTTGACCAAGTCAAAGAAAAGAAATTAGAGGTGACCAAAAATGGCAGGTAATGTCTTACAAATAAAAACAACTTTCTGACTTGGACAACTCTCAGACCTATGAAGGCCTCTGATAGCACAAACTCCTTTGCTCACAGGCAACTTATTTATGATAGAAAGAAAGAACGTTAGGTTCATCGAGACTAGCACGATTTGCTTGAACCTATTGAATCTCATTGCAGATCAATTGAACTAGATCAGTTCAATTGATGATCACAGATTCAAACCCTGTTTGTGTGACCCAGTTAGGTTCAGTTCTGTATGGTATGGGATATGTCAATGATCTCATCATGACATCATCGAACTTCCTTTCGATGGATCAGAACTCTTCTGATTGAACACATAGAATGACGATCATCTAAATCATTCTATTGCTCCACAAATCACCAGTGACACCTAGCAGTAAAGGGGCAACCCATCAGAGCTGAATGCGAACCTCTTGGTGCAGCTACCTGTGTGATTAAGTTCTTCTATCTTGAGCCCCGATCAGATTAGGGTTAAGGTGAACTCGTCAAACCCTAGTCTCTGTCATAGTGATGTAATCATTCGATTCAGTCCAATGTAAAATCAAAAGAAACTCTTTCTATTATTTCACTCTACCATGGCCATGGATTTCGACTTGATTCTCATGATCATCAATAGGGCTGTCCTCTACCAACCGAGGTAGATAGATCCCATCTTGATGCAATCCAGTCCTACAATGAACATGCTAAGCCAATCTACACCTCAGGGTTTCATATGGCTAGGAGACCGAGTAATGGGGTAGTCAAACTATAACACCCTCAAGGTGAACTGCCGATGCATCTCAGGTCAAAGAACCAGACACACTACTGCAGCATCGAGTCAGTCACTGACGAGAAGGTAGACTCCCTAATGACTACTCGAGGGTGGTCACGCTCAGTGCCCGTCTTCTCTAACGAGACTGTCACTCTCGCTCGTGTCTCCACACCGTATAGACTCAAGACTCATCTACTAAAAGAACGATCTGTACACCAACCTTCCGGATCAATCCCTATCTCGTGATGATCCTATGGTCGGCGAGCTGTTTATGAGTTAATAATGATTATTCTGTCTTAAATTTTCAACTTTTGAAAATATGAATTATCATTACCATTAACTCAAAGGATGGTCACAGACACTAAAGTACACAGTGTGATAGAAAATAACCCATTTAATTAATTATAGTCAAAATTACAATTTTGCCCCTTAGAAGTGTAACTTACAAAGGTCAGCGCAATCTGGCTTCGTTAGGGCACATATATTTAACATCTTATATTCACCAATCAGATTTAATCTTGATTTTCACAAAGGGTTGTGATTTGGTTGGGAAGGAAGAGGGAGTTGGTATCATAGCTTAGTCTGATAAAAAAAGGACCTATGCCAACTCAGTTATAGATTGCAATTGAGCATTTTGAAAATCCACACCCAAGGCTGCCTCTCCCTCCTCCACCATGCCAAAGCTTCTTTTCTCCTCCCTCCTCTCACGTCAAAAGAGTTTTGGACCTTGCTGGTGCGATCTCCAGATCAAAGAAAAGGCGCGATCAAAAGTAAGAAGGCTGCACTGCGTGCAAAAGGATGACTGCTTGATCTTCAAAAGGAGTTTTGAAACCTTCAGATCAGATCCAGAATCTGATTTTTGGAGGTGTGATAGAGAAGAAGAGGATTCTCCAATCCGCACTGAGTGAGAAACGATAGAGGCCAGGTGCTTGCGTGGCTAGATCTAGAACCTTCCACTTGCAAAGGGATCATCAACAGGGTAATAGGATTACCCAAATTTCAGGTAAATTAAATTTGATTTAATTTATTCTTATTTTTATTTTTATTTATAGAAAAATAAGAATCAGATCTGAAATACATCAAGATTTGATTAAGATTCAAAGAGAAAATTTTTGAAATATATCTCTTGATCTTGATCAGATCTGAACGAACCTGGTCTGGGAAATCAGGATTTCCCTTCAACGGTATCAGAGTCATGGTTCTAAAATTGTTTACTATTCTGATTTTGATTTATTTTAATAGAAAAATAAGTAATTGATGGTCACATGATATGTGCAGATACTAAAATCAAAAAAAAATTAAAATTAAATAATTTGGATCTAAGATTAGAAGATATGCGCGATGACTAGTTCTAAGAATAGAATAGTTCTATAGAATAGGTCTTGTATGTTCTTTGATTTAATCTGAAATCATAGAGATCTTTTATTTACTATTTTCTAATATTATAAGGTTATAATAACATTTGAAAAATAGCAAATAAAATTATTTAATTTTTGAAATGATCATATGAGATATGATTGATTCTGTCTAGACTAGTTGTAGAATAGTTTCTACATAATTATCTAGATTAGAATTTATTTTGATTAGATTTAATTTAAATATAATTTTTTAGATTATTATGAGATAAATTAGATCGTAAAAACATGCATGATTATGATACATGAGATGTATGCAAAAATATGCCATTAATATAGATCGTATATATGAGATATATGAGACCTAATTGTATTGTAGTATTGAATGTTCCTGATTAAGGATTCCTCTTGGCCGTCGAGTCATTAAGAACGAAGAAGGGTTTAGAGGCCCTCTCTTTCATTCGATGGGAGTGTTCTTATGATGTGTAGGGGGTTGTGTGTTCGTCCTTATATTCAGAAACCCAAACTACTTTCTGCAAACTAGATCCTGAAACCTAGGATTCTATTGTGCATATTTTAGTTTATTGAATCCTACTTAATTAAGAATTAAGTTTTGGAATATTAATTATGTCTAAAATTGAGAATTTTAGATCTAAGACATATTCATAATTTATGGGTTCGGGCTTGAGGTAGCTCAATTAGGTCTAAGCGCGTTGATCAAACTTGAATCAAGAGTTTGGTTAGATGGAATCAACAACAATGCTTAAAATTGACCAACCTAATAGGATTAAGTCTGGGTCAAGATTGAGTCACGATCAAGCAAGACCTAATTAGGGCTCAGAGTATAGAGTCTGGATTGTAGGCTAACCCAATTGGTTCTAGCTCAACAATTTGGTGTCTAAGGTAAGTTTGGCATTAGACAAACGAACTGGTTTTTATTGGAAGCTACTCGATCTGAATACGTTCTTGTATGAGTTAATGGCATATTCCTTCCACCGGTCTCACTTACCTGGCCATTCTGTTGACACCAGTTCTGATCTGAGGTGGTCAATAATCCGAGCTAACCCATTGCCACTAGGTTAGTTCATAATTGTTATGACTAAGCCAAGTTTAGTTTAATGAGACCTGAATCAATTCTCCCTAAGAAAAAAGATTAAGCTGAGGTCTTCCACCATTGTAGATGTGGCGGCGCCTTTCCGAGGTTGATTGCTTCTCAGGCTGGATACAGTGGCTCGTGCACGGGAGAGAGCGCAACCATGTCTATTAGGCATTGGATGCTATGGGCTGGAGGATGAGTTGGCTCAATATTTTCGGATTACGGTGTGAGACTCAATAGGAACCCAGTCTATGCAAATGAGTGGGTCTGACTTTAACAAGGAGTGATCAATATTCTAGATATGGTGGATTCATGAATTAGAGACCAAGTTTGGGTGCACCATGATTAGAAAATTCATTGAACAAGAGTTGTTCACTCAATTGGCTAAACCCATCACCAATAACTGTTAGGTGAGGTGATGAGTCAGTTGGTGAGACCGCAACCACCACTAGAAATGCATTAATCGTGAGAGATTTTTGCATCTTACGAGGAGTGTAGGGATCGAGAAAATAGTGGGAGCTAATTTGTTTAAAAATAAATTCCTAAACAAATTTGGTCAAGTCAAAAATTATATAGTTCTAACTAGAATCTTTTGACTCTCTACAGAAAATGTCTGCGTCCAACCCATTGGCACGTATCCTGGACACACATAGACTACTGGACCCAATTATAAAGATTGCTCAGGAACTTACAAAATTATTTTGGATTCCAGAAGTTAAACCACATGTACTGGACAGGACCCTCCCACCTTGCCAGGCCGTCCATCTGTTGGAATAGAGAGCGCTCCTGGAAAATGGATTGACGAAGATAATAAGAGCCAGATATTACATGTCGGGCTTCGATGTTATGATGAGCTCCAGCGCTACATGAAGATATCGAGACTGCTCGCCAAATGTTGGCTCACTTGCAGAAAATGTTTGGTTGAACAGAGTCGCACAACAAATATCAAGTCGACAAAACGACTTTTTAAGGCTAAGATGCATTGATAGGCAATCAGCTCCAAGATCACTGTCTGACAATGATCAAGGATATGGAAGAGCTTGAGAAAGCTTCGTGTGAAGTTAGACTTGGCCTGCCAGAATGATATTATTCTGTAATCCTTGGACTGATGCATATGTGGCAATTCATCATGAATTACCACATGCATTTAAAACTTCAGAATTCTTAGCCGAGTAATGAATATGGTGGTTTACCGCCGAGCGTTGCACAACAAACCTGTTATAAGTTCAAAGGTAGGAAACTCTTTTCAATTGCATTTTATGCAACTCTCAAAAAACTTTTGCCTCTAAAATATTAATAGCCTTGTGTTAGCACAACAAACTTTAATGTTTTAGTTTAAGTAGAACCCTTCATTTCTATACAGTCAAAATTGAAATATAACTACTTTTGTGGTTACACAACAAAGTAGTATATTCAAAATGCTGTAAGCATCTCAATGCACTAGATTAATATTACATCTTTCCCATGATAGATCTTGTGGTTACACAATAGAACTAATATGGTTCTGGACATAATAAGAAACTAGTATGAAGGAAGGCCTTAATGTAGTGAATATAATATTAAGCATTTCAATCTGAAATTAAATTAATCAAATCGGCCAGGTAAATGGGAGAGAAATGGGAGTCCCCCCATTGCTTTTCCTTAGACACCAATAAATTGGCCAGGTCAGACAACGGAACCAATTAAAAAATCATGTTCTCTTTACCAATCAAGAACCATTTTTTCCTAGACATCGATTGATCAATTAGACATCCTGACTGATTCAGCTATAGATTAATTACACTACAACTTAATATAATTTTTTATAGAGGGATTTAAATGGTCTCGATGCACATATTGATTTAAAACAAACTAAATGCATAATAGCATTAATTATGATAAAATTTATATATGTCTATTAACATGTATAATTATTCTAGGACAACCATCATTATATAGTGAATACTTTCCACTATATCAGGGCAACCTTTACAGAATAATATATACAACATAAACTCATTATGATAAGAAAAAGAATATGATCTCATCATATAAATAAAAACATGCTAAAAATATTATATCATATTTTTTATTTATGCCATTATACTATAAGCAAAGCATTATATGATTTAACCTAATAAGGCTTGCTCTGATACCACTGATGGGATTGGTGTACAGGGCGGAAGCATGGATTTCAAAGCAAAAATATGAAATCATATAAACCAAACCCGAACCCTAGGACCACCTCATTAGCAATTAAATCATATAACATGCATTTGTAACATAAAAGAAAGTATTAGAACATACCTCTTATCGCTAAACCCTAAATTGACCCTGATCGTCGGTAGCAGTCCGTCAGGGGTTCCACCAGGTGCCCACGTGTTCACCCTCCAATGTTGATCCACACAGAGACTTGATCAAGACACCAGCACCTCTGATTTATATAATTAGAGTTCTAATAATAAGAACTTTAATTAAAAAGGGCAAGACCTTCTTTAGCCTTTATGTCACCTTCCTTGCCTCTCCTTATCTCTCTTTCTTTTTCTTTTGTCTTCTTAATTTTCCTTCCTAATCTCTTAGTCTTAAGATGACTTCTTGTCCTTATAAGGACAAGGTCTAGACAAGAGAAAGGAAAGAAAGAAAATTGGATAAAAAGAAACTCTTGTAAGAAAGAAAGATAATTTTACACACACTCGGACTCTTGGTGTGCACCCCTATTTATAATGTACGTAGGGGTGCCAACTAAAATTCTCACACCCTTTCCTCATCAATATCTCATGCCCCATCAGCCAATCTCACACCTCATCAGTAAATAACGAGATGTAGACTTAGTCCAAGAGGTGCCTTAAAGCAGAAGGACTCTTGGACTAATTCTACGTAAGTTATTTACGAAGAGTCGCAATATTTCATCTTTGGCGCCACCCTTTTCATCCATTAGATCATGAAAAAGACCATCCAATGGCTCTAAAAAGGGATGCCCATTCAGCAAGAAGGCGTAGAGATAAACTTTGAATAGTCAAAGTCCCAAGAGACTTTGACTTGGTCCAAGAGGCATCAAGGAGGAGTAGGCGGTATGGAGTCTTGGGCGGCAAGGGGTCTTGGGCAACAAAAATCCCTTCTCAAAATAATAATGAAGTATTTCATCTGTAGAAGGACTCTTCTGCGCCCCATATCTGATGTCCATGCTAATATAAAAAATTACATGACATAACAAAATGAGAAAAGTCAAAGAAGGTAGGCGCCAACTAATTTCATGCGCCACAAATTCTTTGCGCATGAAATACTTTCCACGCGCAAGAGAGAGACTCTTTGGTGCATTGGATTTAGGTATATGGCACCCAATCTAAAGCCCAATCAGTCTAGGTTAATCCAATTCAAGACCAAATCTTATTTGGCTCAAATCGGACCTTAATTAGCCTAAATCAGAAGTCGATTCGAATCCAATTCGAATCTAGGTGTTGGGGTTTGCTACATATGCTAGCATGTTTATCTTGCAAACATGGTCTAATCCAATTAGACCCTTAATCAATTCTCTTTGTGTGTGACCCATTGGGTTTCACATCTAACCAGCAGTGAGTCTGGGTGTGATTTGACCTAATCTGGTTAGAACTCAACCAAACCGATTTAGGTCAAAACTAGCCAACCCAATTTGACTTAATTTAGAACACTTTCTAATTTAATAATCAAATTAAAATTTTAATTTGATCAAACCCACAAGACATGATTGACGTCTAGCAACGTATCATGACTATCCAAAAGATGTGAAATTTTGATAGAAATACCAAAAATATCCTTCAGTAAAAATTACCATGCAACTAGATCCTTCGATCTTCCTGCATCCTGAATATGACTCTGGGTATGAAAATATGTCAACCCCAATATCATATTCATTTCTCTTTCAATCTTATGATGATGATTCATTTATTAGAAACCATTTCTAATTTTTCATCATGCTTTGATCAAAGTCTTCCTGAATCATCATTTGTTTGAAGCAGGTAGGATGCTATTTTCTCTTACCAGGAGAGATCGATTCCATGTTAACCTACTCACAACCTTCATATATATAATCTACCATATCCAGATCATCCCGTACATAACTGAGTCATGAATGAGTATGAACCAAAATATGGATTTATATATATAAGATTCTATGGTAGTTTCAGGTCAAAGGATTACATGCACAAATTCCACTATGAGAACCATCTATTGACATGTAGATAAGACTCCATTAGATATTCTCAATTTGGATCAATTCAGTGAACTCATTCTCTAATGAGCACCCACATTCTTGTATTAGTATCATACACAAGTTATTGTGAGATCAATCATCCTCTCAATCGAGCATACAAAGAATGTGCTAGTCTTACCAAAAAATATTGATCCCTAACTTAGTGTTTCATCGATTAGAAATATTTAAATTAGAGTTTTAAGATTTTAGATCTCACTGGTATGATCTCATCATAATCCTAAAATCATAGCCCTAATTTATAGGGTTCATCATAATCTTAAATAAATAATAAGACACTGCATATGATGAAATAAATGCCTTTATTTATTAAAAATGTCATTACATAAGTCTGGAAGACAAAGAACATCCCAAAAATAAATTGGCTTGAGGGCATATTCCTTTCAGTTCAAGCTTCAAAAGAGCCAATCAATTAACCTCTTCTTGGCGCATCAAAAGAGTTTATTTATGATTTTTTATTTTATGCTGAAATTACTTATCTTTATATTTTGATTTGTTTACAAGTTTCTTTGGAGGAAAGAAATTTGAGGTGAAGGCTCGTCCAAGCCAAGAATTGGATATTGTGTAGGTTTTGGTTGGTGAGCCCGAAAAATCAACTAGGTTGATAGTGAGCTTGAAAAATTATTGATGTAAGATTGTGTTTGTTGATCCAAAAAATCAACTGGATTGATAGTGAGCCCAGAAAACTATCGATGTAAGATTATGGTTGGTGATCCTAGAAAATCAACTGGGTTTGTTTATGATCTTGGATTAAAACAAACATACTATAGTCAAGAGATTATATAAGAATTTCTAAGGGGTTCTTGGGGAGTGGATGTAGGTGCAAGGGTGCACCGAACCACTATAAATTATTTTATATTTATGTTGTATCTTTTCTCTCTTATTTTGTATACTTTCAATTTTTGCTTAGCTTGATTAAATTCTTGCATAGCCCTAATTATATCGTGATTCTACTGTTGCTTGCATTATACACATCAGAAAATCAACTGGATTGATAGTGAGCCCAGAAAACTATCGATGTAGGATTGTGGTTGGTGATCCTAAAAAATTAACTAGATTTGTTTGTGATCCTAGGTTAAAACAAACATACTGTAGTCAAGAGATTATATAAGAATTTTCAAGGGATTCTTGGGGAGTGGATGTAGGTGCGAGGGTGCACCGAACCACTATAAATTATTTTATATTTGTATTGTGTCTTTTCTCTCTTTTCTTGCATACTTTCAATTTTTGCTTAGCTTGATTAAATTCTTGCATAGCCCTAATTATATCATGATTCCACTATTGCTTGCATTATATACATCTCAAATACACAACTTAGCTTAAATAGAAGCACATACTTGCTTAAACTTTAATTTGATTTAAATTTTTCTTAAACAATCCAATTCAACCCCCCCCCCACCTCTTGGGTTGCCACATTTTTGGGCAACACCTTCCAATGCTACCGGCTTAGTGTTCGAACCCATGGGGTCACACATAATAGAGGTTTCTCTCCGACCAGATAGCGATTAATGATTATGAATTGTTCAAAAGTATAATCATCAATATGAATGATGGTTAACCTTATTCTAAGAATTAGTGAATTTAATAGAGGACTAATAAATAATTAGATTGCTGATTAGCTCAATTTGATTGAGCATTAAGGATTGGATTAAGTCTAATTAAATTGAATTCAATTATGTTTAACCTTATTAGGTTATAAGATGATCTAATTGCTAAGGAAGATTAATTCATGATTTGATCAAGACTTGAACTTGATTAATTTCTAACTTGATTAGGATTTAATTAAATTGGTTAGGCACCTAATTAGATTAGGTTCACCTATCTCTTTGGGTCTATTCAAATGAGATTTGAATGGGAATCAAATTGAAGGAACCAGTAGTTCAATTTGGATTGGACTCAACCCATGCAACAACCACCCTAAACCCCATGCCATATCCTCATGCTAATCTGATTTTAGCATGGGTATTTGCATGCCCTTTAGAGCATTATCACACACTCTCTTCTCCCCTCTTGGATAAGGATGAAGTTAGTTTCTTGTTTGAATTTATTAGTGTAGAAAATGGTGCTGATGTCAGAATTTGCTAGAGCTGGAGAAGATAAGGCGACCGATGAGACTTATAAAATGAAGTCCAAACCAGAGGTGGGTGGCTTTGGCAGGACCCTTTGACGGTCAAGTTAGTTTTCTGACCAGCAAGAATGGAGTACTCAGGAGAAAGTAAATAAAGATAAGAGCCTAGAGAGAAAGACGTATCTGGAGGATCCTTTATATAGATGGAGCGCATAACAATTGATGGTGATAGCCATAACCATCTACTAGTAGGCCGTTTGAGCCACGTGGGAGTTTGTTATAGGGAGTGGGCTATCATTTGTCATGACTTGTAGGTGATTGAAATTGATTTGCTGGAGTTCAGATGAGAGGTTGGAGATTTTGTACTTGAGGGCTGATTGCTCAAACAGAACTTGGGATTAGATTGGCCGAACTTGAAAGTTGGCCTCTAAGTTGCGGAGGGTAGACCTATCATCGCCCTTGATAGTTTTGAGGAGCTCAATCATTGTTAAGGTCAGCCAGGAGCAAATATGAACGATCGAGCTAGAGACCAGAGAGAGGATAGTGGGTTCTTCAATGAGGATCATGGCTAGAGTTTTAAGAGGAGTTTGGTCGGGAAGGTAGAAATTCGAGATTCACTAGTAGCTAGAACGAGTGAACGTCAAGACTCCTACTAGTACTGCTCCTACTACTTTCTGAAGTTTAGTCGATACCTAAGATTAGCCTAGAAGAGCACTGGGGTTCACAGTCAGCAAGGTAGCTATCGCTTATTCTAGATTTGGAAATCAAACTTGCATTGACGATGGGGTCCTTTTACTGTTCAAATTTGCTCAATCAATATGTATGATATACACTGGCTGGATCTACAATCATCAGGAGGAAATAAAGAAATTTGGCCGCTCTCAAAGTCGGCCACTGTTCATAGACCAAAGTAGAAGAATTCAACTAGAAAAATATTCGTCTAAATGAAGCTCGGCCAGAGAGGAGCTTGGCTGGAAAGGAATTCGGTTGGCTAGAGTCCTTAATATGCAATTGGTGAGATATATTGCCTGTAATGAAGAAATTTGGGTGCCTTCAAGGTCTGTTATAAGCAAGGTTAGATGGTGCTAGGATTTAACACTTGAAATTTGGCAGTCTCTCTTGAGCCAAAGGGTAGAATCAGTCGAATGACAACTTTTCTCACGGTTCAAGTTCGTCTGATCGAAGTCCTATTCTATAGTCATTGGTAGAGCATTGATAATCACTATTGAGAAGGTTGTCCAGCATATATGGATTGGAGATCATCCTTCCCAAAGTAGGTGGAGTAGGAGAGCTGCTTGGACAAGGTTCGGTCATGATTGCTACTTGGAATCATGCTGAAATTGGACATCTTATCGAACTTTAGTGGGAGCAATTTTTTTCAACACTTATCTCCCTACTTTCGAGTTTGAAGTTCGAATGAAGGGAGTATAAGACTGTGACTACCGAAGTTCTTTTTTGATTTTCTACTTTCAGGAGATGAAAAGTTTTTGCTTTTTTCGATTGGTGCTGAAGTTTTTTAACAAGTAAATGACTTGCAATGACCCTGGCACTTAAAATTTTTTCCTAGCACAATGCTCCAAGTACGGCACCATAAATGCCATGCCAGATGATGACTATAAGTGTGATAAGTGGAACACATGGCTGGCAAGGAATGGGCAGAGGGGATCTGCAATCATAACCTCTCCTGAGCTCTTCTAGCTTTTTGAACACTTTCCTCACCCCTGACTCTCTACTCTTGCCTATGCTTTTCTCCTTCTTCTTCTGTCCTTTGTCTCCCCCGGGCATCTTGCTCTTCTTCCGTCACAACTTCTCCGGCCGTCGACGTCTTTCTCATCCATCCTCCATTTTTTCGACCATCTCCTTGAGTCCTTCAACCAACTTAGGTTAGTTTTCCAACCTTTCTCTTGTATTTCTTTATTTTCTTCTATTTTCATTCTTTCAATTTTCTCATAGGAGTTTACTGTTCTTCCTGGATTCTTTCAAAAATTTCGTAGCCTTTTTCTTCTGATTTTTTGAGGATTTTTAAGTTTGATTTGATCCAAATATCTTCCAAAGCATCCTTGTCCACTGGTTCTAGGAGTTCGGTCTGCTTGAGTCTGCCAGATCCTAGTCTTAGAAAAACCACCAAACTTGTAGGAGTACTTTGGCTAACATTCATTCTTGAGATCATTCCTTGCTCCTTATGCCCTGAGGATCTTTCCTTGATAAGGATCTAGTATGGCATACCTTCGGAGTATGAACTAAAATTTTTTGGATCGGGTGGCTGAGCTTGTGCTCCTCCCTCGGATCACTTTTGTTTGTACACTAAAGCTCTCCGTACTGAATTTCGACTGTCGATCCATCTCTTTATTATAGCTTTCTTTCAATTTTTAAATATTTCTTTCGTCTCTATGGCTCCAAACTCATTTAGGTTTATCATAGGCTTCCTTTTTCTTTGCTTCTCAGCTGAGGTCCATCCAACTATTTCTTTGTTCCATAATTATTTTACTTTCAAATACCATCTGTCCGCTAAGGATTGGTGGTACCTATCACCCCAGTTAGGCAAGAAGGGGTTACTTAAGGATGCCCCTTCTTCCATTTATAACTAGAAAGAAAAATTTTTCTTTGTCTTCTGTCCATCATTAGAGTTAGAACTTCCTCCTTGGGGACTTTTGAGAGACTCAATATGCCGAGCTTCTGGGTTAGAGAGGGAAGATCTGAACTCAGCCAACAAATTGGGGATCTTTTGATCTCCTCTTCTGTCCAAATTGTTAGAAGATTAGATCCTACTTAATCTCAGTCTTAGCCCCTTTAATCCAGCAGGTATACATCTGAATCTTGTGAACTATTTTTTTTGCTTTTTCTTCTAACTTTAGTTTTCTATTGTCATAAAAATAAATTCGGAAGAGTTGAAGCGACTATCCTAAGAACTTTGGGCTCATAAGAGGAAGGGTAGCGCACTCGAAGAATCCTCCAAGAAGGTCAGGGTTGGCACTCCAAGCTCGGCCGCACCTGCTGAAGCTACTGCTCCCAAGGTTTCGATGCTCCCAGCAGCCTCAAGCCCTCCTGCCGAGGTTCAAGCTCCTGTGGCTCCTACTGAGAGGGAAGAAGGGGTTGATAGGAAAAGGAAGAAGTCACTTACCAAGAAGGCCTGATGCAAGAACAACTCCGAGGGTCCAATGATTATAACACTGACTCATCTTTCGACGATCGGAAGGTCGTCAAATCCTTGATTGATGAATGCACCCTACTTGAAGTGGTAGATAGGATCGTCTACATTAACTTCGAGCAATGGACATGGGATGCCCTTGGGACCTTTTGTGAGGTAACTATTCTATCTTTCTTTTTTGACTTATCTATGTGCTTTTTTGTTAGCATAACTAACTTTATTTTTTGTAGATAGGTCACCAGCTGATCGCTAACATCAAGATGATCAACCATCAAAAGACTGAGGTGGTGAAGGTTCTTAAGGAACATAAGATCGAGATTGACCATCTTTTGAAGGAGAAATCTACCAAGGTCGGTTGTCTTCAGGAGGTGGTCCAAAGTGCTAAGTAGGCTTTGGTTGAGGCAAAAGAAGAGCTTGCCCTGAAGGTGGAGAGAAGGAAGAAGGTGGAGTCCGAGATTGTTGAGAAGGAGAGGCAAATCTCGGAGGCTAAAGTACAAGCTATCTTGGATTTTAAGGCCTCCAAGAAGATGGAGGCATAAAGATCGACTTCACCAAGATAGCCTTCATCAAAGGATTTGAACTTTGCTAGAGGAACGTGGCTGAGAAGTTCCTCGAGCTCGATCTCAATTTTCTAGGAGCAAAGTCTTTTGACGATGGAGTTGGACCTTCCACCGCTGCTACCAATCTACCACCATCGAGCCTCTTACTATGACTTCTGAGCCTGCTCGAGAGCTTGAGATTGTCGAAGCTGTGTCAAGCTCATCCACTATCCCTCCTCTAGAGGTGTTGGAATAAACTATCCTCTCTCGGACTGGCGTGGCTACTAGTGATTAGCCAAGCAATAAGAAACAATATCCTAGGATCAATGCAGAAGCAAAATAATGGATTCAAGATAAAGGAGAGAAAGAGAGCATAAGAGTTTTTTGAAAGAAAAGAGCTTTATTTAATGAATTTAGCATCCTATACAATCTTGACCTATTTTCAATATTCATACATTACAAAAGGATCAAGCCCCAAACTCATAGAAAACTTTCCAAAATTCAAATATCCCACATACATAAAATAAATTCACAAAAATTAAGCTGGCCTAGTTTCAGACTGTGCCGGCTAACTTGTGACTGGGTTGGCTCAATCTTAGACTGAGTTGACCTAGTTGTGTACCATGCCAATAGCCCAAAAATGCTGCTTTCTATCTGATTTTTTCTCTGAGACATAGCCAATCCAGTCTTGGACTGAGCCAGCCCAGTTTTCAACTTAGCTGGCTCAGTCTTAGGGTGAGCCAGCTTAGTTTCTGAACTTTGCTATCTGGGCTGATTTTTCTTCTGGCTTGCTCCCATCTTTTCATGATCTATCTTCTCATATTTTCAAGACTTAGGAGAACCACTTTTGAACTCACATTCTCTACCTTGGTGCTTTCAAGTCCTTGTGAACTCATCTCTTTTCAGCAAACCCATCCTTGCCACACACATCTGAAAGCTGTCTCTAGGGAGTACCTTTGTGAGTGTTTCAGACTGATTCTTCTTGGTATGGACCTTCATCAGTTCTATTTCACCTTCCTCCACTAGTTCTCTGATCCTATGGTACCTCATATCTATATGCTTTGTGTGTGCATAATAGACTGGGTTCTGTGTCAACAGCAGAGCACTCTGACTATCACTGAATAGTGTAATCTTGCTCTGCTCTACCTCTAACTCAACAATCAGCCTCCTAAGCTAAAGAACTTCCTTCATAGCCTCTATTATTCTAATATACTCAGCCTCTATGGTAGACAAGATCGTAATTGGCTGAAGGATTGATCTCCAAGACACCAATCCACTGTACACGCAGATGAGGTATCCAGTAGTAGACCTTCTTATATCAAGATCTCCTGCATAATTTGCATCTACAAATCCTTTCAAAGGACTCAAACCTCCATCTTCAAATCCTCCTAGCTATCTACCAAACACCAAACCATAATCCTTTGTTCCATATAGATATCGCAATATCCATTTCAATGCTTTTCAGTATTCCTTCCCAAGGTTAGCCATGTATCTACTAACCGTGCTCACTGCATGTACTATATTTGGTCTACAGCATATCATAGTGTACATCACACTGCCTACAACATTCACATAAGGGACTTTTTTCATGTATTCTCTCTTCTCTTCTGACTGAGGGCTTTGTAACTTGGAGAGAGATATATGGCTTGGTAATGGCATCTCTACAAGTTTGGCCTTCTCCATCCCAAACCTCTTCAGAATTTTATGGATATATCTTTCTTGTGACAAATGGAGCACTCCTTTGCACCTATCTCTACAAATCTCCATTTCAAGGATTTTCTCAGCTGTACTTAGATCCTTCATCTTAAACTCAGATGATAATGCCCTTTTCAGCCTTTTCACAGCTTTCATACTTCTACTGGCTATAAGCATATCATCTATATATAATAGTAGATACAGAGAATTCTCCTCATCTATATCCTTGACGTAGACACAGCAATCATATTCACTTCTACTGAAACCCAAGCTCAAAATAAAACTATAAAATCTTTGATACCACTGATGAGGGGATAATTTCAAGCCATACAAAGATCTTTTGAGTAAACACATCTTTTCTTCCTGTCCAATCTCTATGAAATCATCTAGCTGCTTCATGTAGATCCTTTCCTCCAATATACCATGAAGGAAGGCCATCTTCACATCCATCTATTCCAACTCTATATTGTACTATGCCACCAGTGATAGCAATACTCGAATAGATATATGACGCACCATAGGAGAGAAAATTTTTGTGTAATCAATCCCTTTCCTTTGTGAGTATCCCTTTGCTACCAGTCTTGCTTTAAATCTGACTCCATATTGTTCTGAAGGTGCCTCTTTCTTTATGAACATCCACTTTGCCAATAGGTTGAGCACCTTCTGGAAGATCCACTAGCTGCCATGTCTGATTCTTTTTAAGTGATTCCATCTCCTCCATCATGGCCTGCATTCATGAATCATGATCCTCACTCTTCATAGCCTCGGCATAATTTTTTGGATTTTCATTAGCAGTGATGAGTGCATAGGAGATATCCTCATCAATGCCATATCTAACTGGACTCCTGATAGTATGCTGGGGTTTGTGCAAAGCCACTCCCACTAGCACATCTCTATCTGATATCTATGGCTGATCCTGTACATCCATCTGAACTGCTGCCACTTTATGCCAATCTTCCATCTAAGTATCTTTTCTCCTACCTAGCTCTACCTTAATAGAAATACTCCTATACGTGGATTCAGACTGCATGTCATCTATCTCAAACTGGCCACTGCTGTTCATCTTTGTCTCCTTAGTTTCATCTATTCAAGACCTCCTCAAGATGCTCTTCTCATCAAAGATAACATTCCTACTGATCACTAACTTCTGTGCTTGAGAGTCCCATAATAGGTACCCCTTGTCTCCTTGTGGATATCCTATGAATGTCATCTTTTGAGATTTTGGATCCAATTTGCTCCTCTTGGTTGCCTCTACATGTGCATCGGTCGGGTAACCAAAGACCTTCAGATAGCCAAGCTCCACCTTCTTTCCACTCTAGATCTCCTCTGGAATGTGTTCGTTTAGCTTATGATGTGGGGACTTGTTCACAAGAAAATAAGAAAAAGTTAAGGCATCATCTCAAAATGATTTTGGAAGTGATGTCTGCAATCTCAAACTTCGTGCCTTCTCGATCAATGTTTGATTCATTCTCTCTACGATACCATTCTGCTGGAGAGTCATTTTCATCGTGTAATGGCATTTGATGTCATTTTTCTTACAGTACCACCTGAACTTCAGGCTAGTATACTTTTCTTCATTATCCAACCTCAGACACTTCATCTATCTCCCTGACTCCTTCTCTACTTCAGCTCTCCAGGCTCTGAACTAGGCAAACACCTCTAATTTTTCTCTAATCAGATAAATCCACACCTTTCTTGAGAACTCATCAATGAAAGTGACAAAATATCTTGCCCTACCTCTAGCTAATATAGGAGCTGGTCCCCACACATCCGAGTGTACTAAATCCAACACTCCTTTATTATGCTTGGTACTTCTGGCAAATTTTATCCTATGCTATTTGCCAAAGATACATGGCTCACACAAATCTATGCTCTTCTTCTTCAGGGCTGGGA
Organism: Cocos nucifera; assembly: GCA_006176705.1. NCBI lineage: Eukaryota > Viridiplantae > Streptophyta > Magnoliopsida > Arecales > Arecaceae > Cocos > Cocos nucifera. Next base: position 43,489 of record QRFJ01000327.1, read on the forward strand.
TCATACCTCTTCTGCTAAGTTCAGTAAGCCTATGGTCACTTATATGGTCCATCCAATAGTACCATAGTTGATATAAAATCTGCTCCTTCTGTGCCACTGCTAGCATCTTTGCACTATCATTCACCACTGAGCCTTCCATTCTATAAAGATTGTTACTCAGTCTTCTACCTCTCATCACCACCAAAGCTTCTTTAGAAATTTTTAGACATCCACTCCCAGTCTGGCTATTAAAAGCATAACTCTGCTCCTTCAAGTAGCCCAAAGAAATTAATTTTTTTTTCAACTTCGGTACATGCCTGATATTTGATAATGTACAAATAATCTCATCATGCATCCTCATCCTGATAGAGCCAACTCCAGCTACTTTGCATGGGTGATCATCTCCAAGGCTGACACTTTCATCATTGGCCTTCTAGTAGGTAGCAAACCAATCTCGATGAGAAGTATAGTGGTGCGAGCATGCTGAATCCAATATCCGTATAGTATCATACTCTGTGGATCCATCTGATACAACTAATAGGTCTTTTTCATTGCTTACAGAAGCTGTATCATCTTTCTTACTGACCTTTCCTTTTTTTGATCACAAAAGAGGACAATCTCTTCTCAGATGTCCAGGCTGATGGTATTTATAACATTTCAATATCTTTCTCTGATCCTAGGACTTCAACTTGTCCTTGAATTTTTCTCTTGCCTTCTTCTTTGATCTTTTCTATCTTTCATTCATAGCCAAGATCTCAGACTTAGGATCTTCCTTGCAGATCTTCTCCATTTACTCATTTGATCTAAGCACACCAACAACCTCTTCATAGTTTAGGATCTTCTTTTCATAAACTAAAGTTGTTATGAGACCATCATACGAACCTGAAAGAGAACATAATAGCAGCAACGCCCAATCCTCCTCGTCGATCTTCACATCCAAACTCATCACCTCAAAACATACCTAATTGAATCTTTGGATATGTGCAACAAGATCTCTGCCTTCGGACATCCTTAGACTATACAACTATTTCTTCAACCACAGTTTGTTCATCATATTCTTTTCCATGTATGTGTTCTTCAATCTCATCTAAAGCCCCTTTTCCATAGTCTCTATGCAAACCTCGGACAAAATCTAATCGACCAAGTACATCCGAATTGTGCTGAAAGCAATTTTCTCCAACTCTTCCTAATTCTCAGCACTGATTCTTTTCAGTCTTTTTCTTGCCAAGATCTTATAGATCATCTATTGAACCAATAAGTTCTTTATCCTTTGCTGCCATAGGATAAAATTTTTCTTTCCATCGAACTTCTCAAAATCCATCTTGAATCCACTCGATTTCAAACAAGTCAAGAATAGATCCCTAACACCCTTCTTCGATCACACACTAGTAACATTATCCTTTAAAGAAGATCTAAATATTCTAGATCCTCTTTTCAACCGTCTGTATCACCGTCCCTCCATGTAACCAATCTTCATCTTAATCTAGAGACAAACAATGAAGAAATAAGAAGATTTTGGATAAAACCTGATGCAATAGATTCTGGATATAGTAACCCTAGGTGTCTTCCTTCCTTCCATGCAACACCACTCTGATACTAATTATTAGGATAAACTATCCTCTTTTGGACCGACGTGGCCACTGGTGATTAGCCAAGCAATAAGGAACAATCTCCTAAGATCAACGTGAAAGCAAAATAAAAGATTCAAGAGAAAGGAGAGAAAGAAAGCACAAGAGTTTTCCAAAAGAAAAGAGCTTTATTCAATGAATTCAGCATCCTTTGTAATCTTGATCTATTTTCAGTATTTATACTTTACAAAAGTGTCAAGCCCCAAGCTCATAAAAAAATTTTCCAAAATCCAAACATCCTACGTACATAAAACAAACCTGCAAAAATTAAGCCGACCTAGTTTCAGACTAAGCCGACTTACCTGCGACTGATCGGCTCAGTCTAAAACTGAGCCAACATAGTTATGTACCATGCCAACAGCCCAAAAATGCTGCTTTCTATCTGAATTTTTTTTAAGACATAGCTAACCCAGTTATGTACCATGCCAATAGTCCAAAAATACTACTTTCTATCTAAATTTTTTCTGAGACATAGCTAACCCAGTTTTAGATTGAGCCAGCCCAGTTTCCAACTTAGCCAGCCTAGTTTTAGGGTGAGCCGGCTCAGTTTCTAAACTTTGCTACCTAGACCGATTTTTCTTTCGACTTGCTTCCATCTTTTCATGATCTATCTTCTAAAAAACTAAACCAATCTAGTTTCAGACTGAGCTGGCTAATCTATGACTGAGCCGACCTAGTTGTGTACTATGCCAACAGCCCAAAAATGCTGCTTTCTATTTGAATTTTTCTTTGAGACATAGCCGATCTAGTCCTAGACTGAGCCGGCTTAGTTTCTAACTTAGTAAGCTCAATCTCAGGGTGAGTCGGCTTAGTTTCTGAATTTTGCTATCTGAATTGATTTCTCTTCTGGCTTGCTCCCATCTTTTCATGACCTATCTTCTCATGTTTCTAAGACTTGGGAGCACCACTTTTAAGCTCACAAGAGGTTGGAGGCTTTCTATAATTATACCTTTTTTTTTGCTTATTTTTGTATTCAAAATATTTTTAGTAATAAAAATAAATTTCTTTTTTGCCATACCATTGTGTCATGACATCTTTTCACATTAATCGCAGTCTCCAGTTGAAGTTGATTCTTTGCCCCAGGGTATTCCTCTGAAGGCTTGTATCAAAAATTTGAAAAGAGAAGTCCATCAAATGAAGAAGAAGTTAAGAAAGATAGAGGACAAACTCAAGAAGTCCAAAAAGAATTATACTGAAGCCACTATTGAAATCAACCATCTCTGCCAATCCTCCAAGCAGCTCTTTAAAGAATACATGGCCAAGAAGAACCATCTGAGTGAAGAGCTTAAAGAGACCAAGAAGCATGCTAGCGAGAAATCCTGGACCCTGATAGCTAAGGTTTGTTCTCTTAAGGCTGAACTTCATGAAGCAAAAGAGAAAATTAGCCAATTGGAGGGAGGTTCGGCCTATGTCTAGATTCAAGCAAAATTTGGTTGGGACTGGTCAAAGAAGTTTTTTGACCTTTAAAAGCAGCTGCAAGATGCTGAGAGGTCATATAATTCCTACTGGGTTGGATGGTGTGAGCAAATAGATGACTATAAGGGAAAGCTTAAGATGGTTAATGTCGAGGTGATGTGGCTTCAAAAATAATTAGCAGACAAGATCCAGGCTAGGCCAAGAGGGGATCCAGAGGAAGTTTCCTCTCTGATAAGAACCCTTGGGGATCTTTCAGAGAATTAAGAAAAGTGTAAGGCTGAACTCTTTTAGCTCAAGATCTAGATGACTTATAGTGAGAGCATAATGATGGATGCTAAGGCCGAATCCACAGTCCTGAGAAAGAGGCTAAGGGAAATAGAAGATGACTTCTAAAGATCTCAAAAATTACTCAGGGTGAGCTTGGCAGTAAGATGAGATCTTGAAGAGAAGATATAAGATCTAAAGCACTCTCTCGTGCTAGCTGGGGCTGGTAGTCCAAAATCTGACTCCGACTATAACATGATTTTTTTTTTGTAATCGATCTTGAGGGCCTGTGTAATGAACTTTCAATTTCAATGGAATTATATTTCTTTATCCATTGAGCTATATCTTAGTTTGATGCTTGTTGGTCTCTATTTTCTTGTCATGCTCGATATTAGTGTTGTCTTGAAATAATAGCTTTGGCTCAAAACCTTGTATATTTGTCCCCCTTGTTTATGAACATGAGTCTTGGGACTTGTTTAGGAGCAGATTTATCTTTATCAAAAATTTTCAAATTTGTGGTTAACTTTCTGTTTAAGAATCGGAGGCCTTTGATCCTTTGGGAGGGTCTTCATCAAATGAAGAAGATGTTAAGAAAGACAAAATGAACTCAAGAAGTCCAAAAAGAAGTATGCTGAAGCCACTATTGAAATCAACCATCTTTGCCAATCCTCCAAGCTGTTCTTCAAAGAATACACGGCCAAGAAGAACCATCTAAGCCAAGAGCTTGAAGAGACCAAGAAGCATGCTAGCAAGAAATCTTGGACCCTGACAGCCAAGGTTTATTTTTTTTAGGCCAAACTTCATGAAGCAAAAGAAAAAATCAGCCAATTGGAGGGAGGTTCGGCCTAGGTCTAAAGTCAAGTGGAATTCAATTGGGACTGGTCAAAAAAAATTTTCAACCTTCAAAAGTAGTTGTAAAATGCTAAGAGGTCATATAATTCCTACTGGATCGGATGGTGGGAGCAAATAGATGATTATAAGAGGAAGCTTAAGATGGCGAACGTCGAGGTGATGCAGCTTCAAAAATAGTTGGTAGACAAGGTCCAGGCCGTGCCAAAAGGGGATTCAGAGGAAGTTGCCTCTTTGACAAGAATCCTTGGAGATTGTTCGGAGAATTATAAAAAGTGTAAGGCCGAACTCTTTTAGCTCAAGATCCAGATGACTTATAACGAGAGCATAGTGAAGGATGTTGAGGCCGAACCCAAAGTCCTGAGAAAGAGGCTAAGAAAAGTAGAAGATGACTTTTGAATATCTTAAAAATTGCTTGGGAAGAGCTTGGCAACAAGACGAGACCTTGAAGAGAAGATAGAAGATCTGAAACACTCCCTCATGTTGGTTGGGGTCGATAGTCCAAAATTTGACTTTGAGTAGAACATGATTTTTTTTTTGTAATTGGTCTCGAGGGTCTATGTAATGAACTTTCAATTTCAATGAAATTATATTTCTTTATCCTTTGAGCTTTATCTCAGTTTGATGCTTGTTGGTCTTTGTTTCCTTGTCATACTTGATATTAGTGTTATCTTGAAACAATAGCTTTTGCTTAATACCTTGTATATTTGTCTCCCTTTTTTATGAATAGGAGTCTTTAGACTTGTTTAGGAGCAAATTTATCTCTATCAAGAATTTTTAGATTTATGGTTAACCTCCATTTTAAGAATCGGAGGCCATCGATCCCCTACGAGGGTCTTCATCCTTATCAGGATAAGGTCCTCCTCCTATTTCTGACGTGGTTGGCTATTATCCTTGTTAGGATGAGGTCCTTCTTCTATTCCTATCAAGTTACTGGGGTATAAAAGGATCGTTGCAAGGGCCTCTCCCCATTAGTTATCTCTTGTTTAAGAACTGGAGGCCTTCACCCTTGTTAAGATGAGATTAATCTCTTGTTTAAGAATCGGAGGCCTTCACCTTTGTTAAGATGAGGGTAATCTCTTGTTTAAGAACCAAAGGTCTTCTACTTCATTTGAGAATGAAGTTCGATTGGATAATTTTCTATCATTGCATAGTATTGCACCAAAGATAAAGATGTTAAAGTAAGAAAATTTTATTAAAAGTAGATTTATCGATAGTATATTTGTAAGTTTTTCGAGTTCCAAGGTCATAGGAGTATAGTTCCTCTGAGCTCCTTTAGATAATAAGATCCTAGTCGGACGATTTTCATGACCTCGTAGGGGCCTTCCCAATTTGGGATGAGCTTTTCTTAATTTTGTGGCTGTGAGATGTCGAACCATCGTAATACCAAATCTTCAACTTTAAAAATCTTACTCCTAACTCTAAAGTTGTAATAGTGAGCCACCTTCTACTTATAGACTGCCATTTGAATTTGGATCTTTTCTTGCTTTTCTTCCAATAGGTCAAGATTTGCTCTGAGGTCCTGTGAATTATTTTGTTCACTAAAAGCTTTGACTTGTGCTGAAGAAAGTTCGAGCTCGACTGGGATGACAGCTTCTATTCCAAAAGCTAAAGTGAATGGGGTCTTCCCTATTGGCAACCTTTGGATGGTTTTAGCACACAATAAAATTCGTCCACCCATGTTCTTTTTGCCCTTTCAAGCCTTGCCTTAATCCCTTATAATAGAGTCATATTGGTTACCTCAACTTTGCCATTTGCCTGTGAGTGAGCTACTAATGGAAGATGTTCAAATCTTCACAAAACTCGATAAATCTTGCTCCTACAAATTGGCATCCATTATTAGTAATAAGAGTCCGAGGTCGGCCAAATCTATAGATTACTGACTTTCAGATAATGTTTTGCACTCTAGCTTTAGTAATCTTTGCCAGGGGTTTGGCCTCAACCCACTTGGTGAAGTAATCCACTGCCACCAAAAGGAATTTGCACTACCTAGATGCCATGAAAAAGGGTCTGAGTATATCTATTCCCCACTATACAAATGACCATGGGGCACTTAGAGGTATGAGTTACGAGGCTAGTTGTCTTTCGATATTGGCATTCCTATGGCATCAATCACATTTTTTCACATACTTCATAGCATCTTGATGCATAGTCAGCCAATAATATCCTTGCCAAAGTAGTTTGTAGGATAGAGATTTAGCTCCTAGATGATTTTTGTATATTCTTTCATGTACCTCCTTTAATACATAATCAGTTTCAGAAGATCGAAGATATTTAAGAAGTGGTAAGGTGTACGACCTTTTGTTCAACTTATTCTCATATAGAACATAGCGAGAAACTTGGTTTCTTAATCTTCGAGCTTCTTTAGGATCTCTAAGAAGAATTCAATCTTTGAGGTATAGAATTAGATGGTAAACCTAGTTGGGCTCATGGTTGACCTGCATTATTGTCTAGGATTCCTTCGAACATGGATTCTACAGAACCTCAAAGAAGACTTCTTTCGATAATTCATTCAGAGCCACGGTAGCTAACTTCGAGAGAAGGTCGGTCCTAGTATTTTCTGCTCTGGGAATCTACTGAATGTTGAAGCTACCAAAAGTTGAGATCAAGTTCTTCATCTTTTTCAAGTACATTATCATACTTTCCTCTCGAGCTTCATAAGTACCATTGACCTACCCCACTATCAATTGAGAATCAGTAAAGACTTTTACATGGTCCACTTTCAATTCTTTAGCTATTCTCAATCCCATGATCAGAGTTTCATATTCTATTCCATTATTTGTTCTGGAGAATTCAAAGCGTAGCGTATATTCAACAATAATTTCTTCTGGATTGATTAGAATCAAGCTTGCGCTCGCTCCAAAGGTATTGGATAAACCATTGATATATAAAGCCCAAAAGTCTTTAGGAAGATCTATTCTTTCTTCAAGGGAGTTCGAATGCAAATGGGGAGTATGAACTTCTTGCTGTTCAGGTTTGGCAAGATTTGGAATGGTGCATTCTACTATGAAGTCGGCCAATATCTGAGCTTTAATGGATGGTCAAGGTTGGAAATTGATGTCGAACTTGATGAGCTCAATTGTCTATTTACTATTCTTCTTCTAGAGGTATCGAGTCGATGAAGAACTACTTTGATAGGCTGATTAGTGAGAAGTGTGACTGTATGTCCTTGAAAATAAGGTTAGAGCTTTCTAGCTGCAATCAATAGGACATAAGTTAGCTTTTCTAATTTTATATATCATATCTCTGCATCCCTCAAAACTTGGCTTATATAGTAGAGCGGCTTTTGAATTTTTGCCTCTTCCTTGATCAGAACAGCTCTAATGGCAATGGGAGATAGCCAGGTACAAGAATAATTCTTCATCAGGTTTGGGCTTAGCAAGGAGAGGAGATGAGCTACAATGGTTCTTCAATTCTTCAAAGATTTATTGAAATTTAGGAGTCCAGTAGAAGTTCCTTAGCTATTAGAGCATCTGGAAGAAGGGCATGCAATGTTCAGCTGACCTTGAGATGAAGCGATTTAGAGCTGCAACTTTTCCTATCAGGTGTTGAATCTCTTTTATTGTCCTTGGCGTAGTCATTTTCTGGATGGCTCTGATCTTCTCAGGATTCACTTTGATGCCACACCTTGACACCATGAATCCTAGAAACTTTTATGAAGTCACTTCGAATGCACATTTGGTTGGATTCAGCTTCATCTTATACTTTTGGAGGATGCTGAAAGTCTCTTCTAAGTCGACAATATGATTTGATGAAGATTAGCTTTTAACAAGCATGTCATCTACGTAGACTTTTATATTGCAGTTGATCTATTCCTTGAAGATCTTATTTACCAGGCGTTGGTACATAGCACCTACATTTTTAAGTTCAAATGGCATAATCCGATAACAATAAAGATCATGGTCAATAATAAAAGCAATTTTCTCCTCATCTTCTAGTACCATCTAGATTTGGTTGTAGTAAAAAAAGGCATCCATGAAGGTGAGAAGCTTATGGCTTGAGGTCGCATCTACCAGTTGATCAATTTTGAGTAGATGATAACTATCTTTTAGGCAAGCCTATTTAGATCTATGAAGTCTATGCATATCTTCTACTTATCATTCATCTTTTTGACAAGGACCACATTTATAATACAGTCTGGATAGGATACCTCCTAGAAGAACTGGGCTTTGAGGCGCTTATCTACTTCATCTACGATGGCCTTCTGCCTTTTCGGTGCAAAGCTATGATTCTTTTATTTTACTAGCCAATGTTTGAGATACACGCCTTCCATCACTTCAACATTGATTCTGGCATCAGCATTCCTCTGCAAGAAGGCAACAAGCTGCCTTTTGACTTCTTCTCTCAAATTGGAGCTAATTTGTATAGTATGATCTTCATTCCCATCATTTAGTGAAACCATAACAAGGTCGTCAATAGGTTCCCCCCGCTCTTCAGTCAAGTCATCATGGGCATCAAGTCCATCTACCGGACAGGGCTCCATTTGCTTTGCTCCTTATAGGGCAATAGTGTAGCAGTGTCGTGCCAAAGCCTAATCTCCTCTAACCTTTTCGACCCCATATCCTGTTGAAAATTTCATCTTCAAATAGTAAGTTGAAACTACTATCCTAAATGCATTCAAGCTAGGTCAGCCAAGAATTACGTTGTAGGCAGAACATGCCTTTACCACCAAAAAATCAACTTGGGCCTTGGATTGCTTTGGGTACCAACCTGCCACAATAGACAAGATAATTATTTTCTCCATTAGCACAGCATCACCAGTGAACCCCACTAACAGAGAGCTCATTGGTCCCATTCGACTATCAGGTATAGATATTTTAGAAAATGCATCATAAAATAGAATATCAGTAGATGATAAGCATCGTAAATTCACCAATAAAAGTATTAATTTATTAATTAATTTATATTAATTTTTAAGAATTATCAATCAATTTATATATAATTTTTAAAAAATTCATATTTTTATTAATTAAAAAATTAATTAAAAAATAATAAAAAATAAATAAAAATTAAGAAATAAAATTTTATTATTAAAAGAAAGAGCTCATTTTTCTGATCACAACGAAATAAATTTCAAGTAAAACGGAGCTAAAATGAAAAAGATATGAATTTTTAAAAAAATATAAAATAAATAAAAATTAAATAAATAAATAAATAAATAAATAAAAAAAGAAAATGGCTCAACCGGCTCCGCAAGCCGAGCCACCAAGCCAAGCCGAGCCACCAAGCGAAGCCGAGCCATCAAAGCCGACTCAGTCATTGAAGCCATCAGCCGGTCTACGATCCAGGCGTGGACCGCCAGCTCAGCAAAATCCGGCGAATCAGAGCCTGCCACGTGGTGGACCTAGACCCTTAAAGGGTCTACAAAATTTTATCGTGGCTCACAGGGCAATCTGGTCATTTCACTCGGTGACAGAAGCGTTGATTGGTTGCGGTGTGCGGTGCGGCCGGTCTACGCGGTCCATGGGAACAGTAATTGCGCGATCGGACGGCTGCGGTTGATTGCGGTTAAGATCGGACGGTCAGCATTTTTTTCGGATTGCCAATTTCACTCGGATCACCATCAAATGGCAGCGCCTGATTCCAGCTTCGATCCGACGGTCCAGAATGCTCCCGGCAGTGATCAGGACTCCCGAAGCGCGATTTGCGGCCAGATTTCCTCGATCAAGCGCGATCGGACGGCCAGTATTTAATTCGAGCTGATCTGGGCTGATAGGCATCCGATTTTGATGATTTTTGAACCGTTCGATTCCTATCGGATAGCCTGATTTTACCAGATTTACCAGAGACGTAACAGGATTGTTTTTATTCAAATTTTATTCAAATTTTTATGATTACAAAGGGAATTAGTCCCATATTGCTTTTAGAAATAAATATCTACCTCTTCTAGCTCTATAAAAAGGATCCTAAGCCTCTAAGAAAGGAGAGGAGGGTTGGAAGAGAAGCTAAGGTATAGGGTGGAAGTCAAGCTCGGGATTAAAGGTTGCTTCAAAGCTGCGGTGCTGCTGAGAAGAAGAGCCGGTCTTCTACGCCATCTTCATGCCTACGCCGATCTGCGATCTTCATCTAGTTTTTTTTTTTCCTTTAATTTCTTGTATTAAAATTCTGAATTTTCTTTAATTTCTTGTATTTAAATTCTGCATCTTAGTTTTAAATTTAATAAAGAAAGTTTCATTATTCTTTTCAATTCTAGCTCTTTAAATTATTTGTTCTTTATTGCTCTTTAATTTTACTATAAGTAGTTGCTAAGATCTAAATAGTAGATCTTAGTATCAAATTTATTTTTACATAATTTAAATTCTATTTTTATTTATAGATCTATTTTTCGACTTTAATCTTTGCTTTCTTTTCTTAAAAAAAAAAAAATCAAAGATTTTAGAAATAAATCATTGCCTCTCTGTGGATTCGACCCGACTCACCACTTTCTTCATAATTTTTAATTAGTTTAAAAAGTAAAGAGTCAGATTTAAATTGATAAACACGGTGTCTTAACGACAGCATCGTGTCCCTATCAAGTTTTTGGCGCCGTTGCCGGGGAGGCATAAAAATTAAAATTTCTTTATTTCTTTGATTTTTTTTTTTTTTTTTTTTACTGCCTACTCATTATTTTTTTATTTATTTTGTAAAGAAAAAAAAAAAAAAGGAACAAGGAAGATTAGGGCACGAACAAAACTCTCAATCCTATTCGGTGAGATCATTCCTAAACCCTAAATCTCTTTCTTTATTTTTAATATTTGCTTTATTTTAAATTAATTAAAAATATTACCTACATAAACCTAATTAAAAATCTCATCACAAGATTAGAAACCCTAATTATTTAGAGCATCCATCATATTAGTTTTTATTCTTATTTTTGGTGATTGCTGGAGTCAAGGTAAGCCTTTTTATAATTTAATTAATTAGTTTAAATTGCATAGAACTCTTTGATTGGAATTTTTTTTTTGCATATTTCATATTAAACCAAATTAAGGGCACAACCCATTAAACAAGATAAGGTGGGGATTTGATCACCCTTCCTTAGCCCACAAACAACCAACCAGCATCCTGCATTAACCCAAACCTTAAATCTTAAAATCAATTAGACATTAACCTTTAAGGATATTCGAGCTCAATAGGACAAGAAATCCTAAGAGTTGAACCAAGTTAGGATTAATCAATTTGACTGGTGTCTAGGAAAGTGGTTCAGGGACGATTGGGCCCGAAAGAAGGTGGTTACTTAATTGGTTCTGTTCGCTTACCTGGCCAAGCACAATTGGTGTCTAAGGCAAGCAACAGAGGGACTCCCACCGACTTTACACTTACCTGGCCAGTTGATTGGTTAATCCTCTATTTGGAGGGCTTGAAGGTGATCTTGGCAGTTAGGAGCTGTCTAGATCTAGGATTAACTCTTAGTCAGGATTGATTGCCTAACTTGTTTGCCAAATAATATCTAACATAAAAATTAACTCCTCCCTATCTTCTCCAGATTTAAGATTCTTTAGGATTTTTCCTCTTCTTTCTTTCTCTCTTCTTTTCTTAAAAAAAAATAAATAAATTAAAAAAATAATAATAATAATTTAAAAAAAAAAAAAATTGAAACATATATCAAATTGCACTAGTACATGCACGGTAGAAGATCACTTTTACCTGACCTAGTTAAACCAGATCCTAAAATTGAAAGACTAATTCATTTAAGACCAGGTAATCAAATGGCTGGAAATCGTGAAGAACCACCTAGGCAGATGAAGGAATACTTTATTCCTTCCACCTACAACCCATCGACTTGCATCCACATACCTGATATCCCTGCTAGTCACTATGAGATTAAGTCAACCACAATCCAGATGCTCCCATCTTTTTATGGGAATGCCAATGAAGACCCTTACAAACATCTGGATGAGTTCTTAGAAATCTGCTCTACGGTAAAAATTCAGAATTTTTCTGATGATGCCCTTAGACTGACCTTGTTCCCTTTCTCATTAAAAGATAAAGCCAAGTACTGGCTTGGCACATTAGGAAGAACAATTCAAACATGGGCAGAGATGCAACATGAATTTCTTAAGAAATTTTATCCCATAGGACGAACCAATACCATGAGGCGAGCCATCACGGGATTTGCTCAGCTTCCAGGGGAACAAATTCATGAATCATGGGAAAGACTTAAGGAACTCCTTAGAAAATGCCCACACCATGGTCTATCTAAGTGGCAAATTGTACAAGCTTTCTATGAAGGTTTAGGAGATCAATATAAGCAGATGGTTGATGCATCCTGTGGAGGTGCATTCATGAGCAAAAGTGAGGATGAAGCTTATACCTTGTTTGAAACTTTAAGTGAAAACTCTATTAACCATGCTTCATTATCTTCTTATGAAAGATCAATTTCTCAACAAAAATGGGCAGGAATTTATGAGATCAAAACTTCGGAACTCAATTCTAAGGCAGATTTGAACATAATAGCACAAAAATTAGATAAAGTCGACCTTATTGCACAGAAATTAGATCAATTCCTAAACTTAGGTCAACAATCCCCTACACAATACACACCAGCTTCTAATTATCAAGTGATTTGCTCTATTTGTGCTAGCCCAACACATCATGTAAGTGAATGTCCCACGGTTGCACAATTACCACCTCTTATCCAAGAACAAGTCCAAGCTGCTCAAGGTTACTCAAAACCACTTAATGACCCATATTCAAATTCATATAATCCTGGTTGGAGAAACCATCCTAATTTCTCTTGGAAACCACAACAAACTCAGGCTCAGACCCAAATCCCATCAGTTCAGAATTATCAAAATAGGCCCCAATACCAGAACTATGCCTATAATAAGGGTCAGCCTAGTCAGTCTTCTCAACCACTACATTATAATCAACCCTCATACCCACCTCCTCAACAGACCAATCTAGCCGACGATAAATTCAATCAACTTCAACAATTAATTTTAAGCCAACAATAATCAATCGCTAGACTAGAAGCTCAACTAGGATAAATAGCTGAGTCTAGCATGAGGAGAGAACCGGGTCAATTACCAAGCCAACCAATTGCAAATCCTAAAAATAATCCATCCAATGTCTATCAACCACCTGGATTTACTCATCCATCTAACATTCCATCTAAGAACCCTCAATTAGAAAATGCCAAAGCAATATCTGAACTTAGAAGTGGTAGGATTCTTAAGGACCCATATCAAGACCAGGTGATAGAGGCCAATACTGATGTTAGCCAAGATGAGAAATTTGAAGAAGAGGATAATCATATAGAAGAACTTGAGCTTAAGACTGGTACTGACACTGATAAGATGGATAAAGAAAAGAAGAGAACAGATGAATTAGCTGAGACATATAAACCCAAAGCCCCGTTCCCTTCGGCCTTAGAAGCAGGCTCTTCTCGCAAAAAGCAAGAAACACGCAACAAGGAGCTAATGGAACTATTTAAACAAGTTCATATTAATTTACCCCTCATCGATGCAATTCAGCATGTTCCAGCCTATGCTAAATTTCTTAAAGAACTCTGTACCCAAAAGCGTGAGCCACGAACCACCAAAAGAGTTATGCTATCTGAGGATGTAAGTGCGGTCCTGTTAAATCCAATACCTCAAAAGATGAAAGATCCTGGTGCACCCTTAATTTCATGTGTTATTGGAGGTATAACCTTTGACCGAGCATTACTAGACTTAGGAGCTAGTGTAAACCTCCTTCCAACCTCGGTTTATGAAAAATTTGGGATTGGAGAATTAAAACCCACGTCAGTCATTTTGCAATTAGCTGATAGATCTATAAAAATACCGCGTGGTTTAATTGAGGATGTTCTAGTTAGAGTAGATAAATGTTATTTTCCTATAGATTTTCTCATACTTGACATGGAACCATCCCAAGAGCTGAACCAAAATCCCATAATTTTAGGACGTCCATTCTTAGCAACCGCGAATGCCAATATCAACTATAAAACGGGAGCTATGGATATTTCTTTTGGGAATCAAAAAGTAAGAATTAATGTTTTTAATACCCCAAAGTACACCCAAGAGGAGGAAGACTGCTTTGTAATCAATCAGATAGATGAAATAGTTGAATCTAATTCCTTCTTAGATTTACTACAAGATGATGAACCCACTGGAGATACTCAAACCCAGGAAGTAAATACCCTGCTTAATTTACCTCAACCATCACATTCATTACCTTGGTCAGTGAAAATTGAGCCCTTACCTGAGCGAAAAATTGAACCACTACGTCCTTCAATTCAGGCCCCACCACAACTTGAACTAAAACCTTTACCTGAATCACTTAAGTATGTATTTTTAGGATCAAAGAAAACCCTACCAGTAATAATTGCTTCCAACTTAACTACTGAACAGGAAAACCAATTGGTAAATATTCTAAAAACATATAAAGAGGCCATAGGGTGGACCGTTGCCGATTTAAAAGGAATTAGTCCGTCAATATGCATGCACCATATTTATACAGAAGATAATGCCAAACCAACTCGAGAGATGCAAAGAAGGCTTAATCCTAACATGCAAGAAGTAGTCAAGAAAGAAGTAATTAAATGGTTAGATGCTGGAATTATTTATCCTATCTCTGACAGCCACTGGGTGAGTCCTACACAAGTTGTTCCAAAAAAATCTGGACTTACGGTTGTCCGCACTGAACATGGAAACTTAGTACCAACATGACTTTTCACTGGGTGGCGTGTCTGCATAGATTATAGAAAACTCAATACAACCATCCGAAAAGATCACTTTCCCTTACCCTTTATCGATCAAATCCTAGAAAGACTAGCAGGCCAACAATACTTTTGCTTTTTAGATGGATACTCGGGATACAATCAGGTAGCAATCTACCCAGGAGATCAAGAAAAGACCACCTTTACATGTCCTTATGGAACCTTTGCTTTTCGTAGAATGCCATTCGGATTATGTAATGCACCTGCAACTTTTCAACGGTGCATGATGTCAATATTTTCAGACATGATAGGAGATTTCTTAGAAATATTCATGGATGACTTTTCGGTCTTTGGAGAATCTTTTGAGAGTTGTCTCAACAATTTGAAGAAAATATTAAAACGATGTATTGAGGCTAATCTAGTGTTAAGCTGGGAAAAGAGCCACTTCATGGTTCAAAAAGGGATCGTTTTAGGACATATAGTATCCAAGAAAGGGATTGAGGTAGATAAAGCTAAAGTTGAACTAATTTCTAAACTTCCTCCTCCCACTTCTGTCAAACAAATTCGATCTTTTCTTGGTCATGTAGGATTCTATCGTCGCTTCATCAAAGAGTTCTCTAAAATTTCTCGTCCTTTGTGTAATCTCCTTGCTAAGGATGTTTCTTTTAACTTTGATGAAAATTGTCTTAAAGCTTATGAAATTTTAAAAGAAGCTGTGACCAAAGCTCCAATCATACAACCTCCTAATTGGTCACTACCTTTTGAAATTATGTGCGATGCCTCAGATTTTGCCATAGGAGCTGTCCTAGGCCAAAGGGTAAACAAATGTCCTGTAGTGATCTATTATGCTAGTAGAACTCTGAATGAAGCACAAATGAATTATACCACCACTGAAAAAGAGTTGCTAGCCATTGTGTTTGCCTTAGAAAAGTTTAGATCATATTTATTAGGATCAAAAATCATAATTTACTCGGATCATTCAGCCTTGAGATACCTGCTCTCAAAGAAAGATGCTAAACCACGATTAATTAGATGGATTTTACTGTTACAAGAATTTGACATTGAAATTCGAGATAAGAAGGGATCTAAAAATGTTGTAGCAGACCATCTGTCTAGGATCCTAGTGAAAGATAATGAACCTGTATCAATCAGAGAATCTTTTCCAGATGAACAATTGTTAACAGTTTCACATACAAAGACTCCTTGGTTTGCAAATATTGTCAATTACTTAGTCATAGGACAAATTCCTGATGGCTGGTCTAAGAATGAAAAGGATCGATTCTTTGCTCAAATCAAATATTATTTTTGGGAAGATCCTGAGCTTTTTAGAATTTGTGCTGATCAAATCATTCGTAGATGTGTTCCTGAATCTGAACAATGGAGTATCTTACAATTTTGTCATACTCTTGCTTGTGGAGGATACTTTTCTGGACGAAAAACTGCGGCCAAAGTGTTACAAAGTGGTTTTTATTGGCCAACATTATTTAAGGATGCCCATACTTTTAGTCAGGAGTGTTTTAAGTGTCAAGCCTTAGGGAATATTTCAAAGAAAGACATGATGCCTTTGAACCCCATTTTAGTGGTTGAAATTTTTGATGTATGGGGAATTGATTTTATGGGACCTTTTCCACCTTCCAATGGATTTGAATACATTTTGGTAGCTGTTGATTATGTTTCTAAATGGATTGAAGCAATAGCAACTCGAACCAATGATCATAAAGTAGTCCTAAAATTTATTCAGAAGAATATCTTTTCTAGGTTCGGATTTCCACGTGCTATCATTAGTGACGGGGGTACCCATTTTACAAATCATCAATTTAGAACTTTATTACGAAAATATGGGGTGACACATAAGATAGCTACACCATACCATCCGCAAATAAGTGGTCAGGTAGAAGTCTCTAATAGGGAAATCAAGAATATCTTACAAAAGACTATTAGGCCTGATCGAAAAGATTGGTCAGATCGATTGGATGATGCATTATGGGCCTATAGGACAGCTTATAAAACTCCCATTGGAATGTCTCCCTATAGATTAATCTATGGAAAAGCATGTCACCTTCCGGTAGAACTTGAACATAAAGCATATTGGGCAATAAAATAATTAAATTTCAATTTAAACAAAGCTGGTTCCAATCGGATGTTACAATTAAGTGAATTAGAAGAATTAAGGCAAGAAGCTTATGAAAATTCAAAAATTTATAAGGAAAAAATGAAAGCCTTCCATGATAAACATATTTCAAGAAAAATCCTTTGAGCCAAATCAACAAGTCTGGTTATTTAACTCAAGGCTTCGATTATTTCCTGGAAAACTAAAATCCAGATGGGATGGACCTTATATAGTTAATCATGTATTCCCACATGGTGCAATTAAACTCTATGATCCCAGGACTAAAAATTTTTTTAAGGTAAATGGCCAAAGGCTTAAACCATATATTGAAGGGATATCATTACATCGAAATATTGATCAAGTGCAATTAATAGAACCACAATGAATTAAACTGCATCTTGTCTGGCTGAAGACAATAAACTTAGCGCTTATTGGGAGGCAACCAAATACTTCTTGAATCTAATTTATTTATTTATTTATTTATTTTTTTTAGGCTAAGTTGGAGAACCAAAAAGCAGGAGAAGGATCATAAGCTTCAAGACCCATGCTAAATAAATAAATAAATATAATTTACACTCTTTTATTGAGGATAATGTCAATTCAGTTGGATAAAAAGTAAAAAAAAAAATATAAAAATAATAATAATAATAATAATAATAATAATAAAATAAAACAAAATATATATATATATAAATAAATAAATCAATAAAAATAAAAATTAATAATAATAATAATAATAATTAAATAAATAAAATATTAAAAAAATTTTAAAAAAAAAATTAAATAAATAAATAATATAAAAACTATTAAAAAAAATAATAATAATAAAAATAAAAATTTTGAACAAACCATATTTTGGGAAAGAGAATCTTAAGCAAAATAAACTAGGATAAGTAATAAAGTTAGAAAGTATTAACTAATAATGGTAGCGAGTCAAGAAGCAGATTATTTGGTCAGACCATTAGCAACCTACTTAGATCATTTAAAGGCTAACAGCACTTCTACTTGCACATGCACACTAATGAAGCACAGCAGGTGTTTGATTATAAGGCTAAATTGAGGATTCAATTATCACTAAAAATTGATAGTTTATATATACTTCAATTAAAGAAACTTGAATTTAAGGAAAGAGCTATCTGCTTCTAAAAAAAAAAAAAAAAAAAAAAGAGTGCAAAAAATAGAGTATATGTGGATTGCCCTAAACTAGAACTTTGCACCTTAAATGTAAAAGTTCACATCAAATGGTGAAGGGAAGGCCAGGATGCTCAGCACAATTTAAAAAAAAAAAAAAAAAAAAAAAAAAAAAAAAGAAGCAGTGTGAAAGCTACCTTAATTCATGCACTTAACTTGGGAGTATATAAAACTAACCAAAATAGGTGATAAAAAGAAGATTCATTTGCCCTTTGAATCAACACCCAAATGCTAAGTTAGTATTCACGACACAAAGTGCTGAAAATCTTTAGATGAACTCTAAGAAAGTTTCTAATTAATCTGCTGTGAAATTTACTTCTGAAACTCAATACTTAGTTAGTGATACTGTCTAAACTTTTGATCTTAAATTCTAGATTTATTTTTGTGAAAGAAGATCTCAATAAAATATGGTAATTGATCTAAACTAAATTCTTTCTTTACTCGAGGACGAGCAAAGCTTAAGTTGGGGGGTGTGATAAGCATCGTAAATTCACCAATAAAAGTATTAATTTATTAATTAATTTATATTAATTTTTAAGAATTATCAATCAATTTATATATAATTTTTAAAAAATTCATATTTTTATTAATTAAAAAATTAATTAAAAAATAATAAAAAAATAAATAAAAATTAAGAAATAAAATTTTATTATTAAAAGAAAGAGCTCATTTTTCTGATCACAACGAAATAAATTTCAAGTAAAACGGAGCTAAAATGAAAAAGATATAAATTTTTAAAAAAATATAAAATAAATAAAAATTTAAATAAAAAAAAAAAAGAAAATGGCTCAACCGGCTCCGCAAGCCGAGCCACCAAGCCAAGCCGAGCCACCAAGCGAAGCCGAGCCATCAAAGCCGACTCAGTCATTGAAGCCATCAGCCGGTCTACGATCCAGGTGTGGACCGTTAGTAAAATCCGACGAATCAGAGCCTGCCACGTGGTGGACCTAGACCCTTAAAGGGTCTACAAAATTTTATCGTGGCTCACAGGGCAATCTGGTCATTTCACTCGATGACAGAAGCATTGATTGGTTGCAGTGTGCGGTGCGGCCGGTCTACGCGGTCCATGGGAATAGTAATTGCGCGATCGGACGGCTACGGTTGATTGCGGTTAAGATCGGACGGTCAGCATTTTTTCCAGTTGCTAATTTCACTCGGATCACCATCAAATGGCAGCGCCTGATTCCAGCTTCGATCCGACGGTCCAGAACGCTCCCGGTAGTGATCAGGACTCCCGAAGCGCGATTTGCGGCCAGATTTCCTCGATCAAGCGCGATCGGACGGCCAGTATTTAATTCGAGCTGATCTGGGCTGATAGGCATCCGATTTTGACGATTTTTGAACCGTTCGATTTCTATCGGATAGCCTGATTTTACCAGATTTACCAGAGACATAACAGGATTGTTTTTATTCAAATTTTATTCAAATTTTTACGATTACAAAGGGAATTAGTCCCATATTGCTTTTAGAAATAAATATCTACCTCTTCTAGCTCTATAAAAAGGATCCTAAGCCTCTAAGAAAGGAGAGGAGGGTTGGAAGAGAAGCTAAGGTATAGGGTGGAAGTCAAGCTCGGGATTAAAGGTTGCTTCAAAGCTGCGGTGCTGCTGAGAAGAAGAGCCGGTCTTCTACGCCATCTTCATGCCTACGCCGATCTGCGATCTTCATCTAGTTTTTTTTTTTTCCTTTAATTTCTTGTATTAAAATTCTGAATTTTCTTTAATTTCTTGTATTTAAATTCTGCATCTTAGTTTTAAATTTAATAAAGAAAGTTTCATTATTCTTTTCAATTCTAGCTCTTTAAATTATTTGTTCTTTATTGCTCTTTAATTTTACTATAAGTAGTTGCTAAGATCTAAATAGTAGATCTTAGTATCAAATTTATTTTTGCATAATTTAAATTCTATTTTTATTTATAGATCTATTTTTTGACTTTAATCTTTGCTTTCTTTTCTTAAAAAAAAAAAATCAAAGATTTTAGAAATAAATCATTGCCTCTCTGTGGATTCGACCCGACTCACCACTTTCTTCATAATTTTTAATTAGTTTAAAAAGTAAAGAGTCGGATTTAAATTGATAAACACGGTGTCTTAACGACAGCATCGTGTCCCTATCAGTAGAGCTTTCATTATCAATCAAAATGCGGCGTACATCATAATTAATAATATTTAAAGCTATTACAACCATGTCATTATGTGAAAATTGAATCCTCTATGCATCTTCTTTAGTAAAAGTGATGGGCTTCTCAGTCCTCTATCTCTTTGCTAGCTCTGTAGACCCACTAGCTTCCCCCTATCGATGTCCCCCAGCAATGGTGTTGATGATTCTAAGTGGAGGCCGATCTCCTTACGACTCATCCCTCCGAGATGGTTTAGGTTGTGGCAGGACTCTTGGCCGATCTTTTCTCCTTTCAAGCTGATGTTGACCCCATGATTGATTTTTATGATTGCCAAACTTTGAGTATTTGAGTATTTAACCATGTATTTCATGAGTGGATGTAGGTCTTTTTAGGTATTTAAATTGAAGAATTATTTCAAGAAAAGATTTACAAAAAATCATCAAGTTAAGATCTTTAAAGAAAATATTTTCTTAAGCTTTCAAAGATCAAAAGAGAGAGAGCTCTTTAATCAAAATAAGAAGATATAAAGTGGAATTCATATAAAAATTAAATCTCCTTGATTGAAAGTAAAAATCTATTAAAATAGTCTTGGAGTAATTTTTGAGATGTCTCAAAATTTTTTCAAGAGCTCTCGAGTGGATTGGCACACCCAAATATAGTTCTGGCATGATTTCGAGAGGTCTCGAGTTGAACTCGAGATGTCTCGATCTCAGAAGATAGAAACTTAGTTTTTATGCTTTGAGAGCGAGAGATCTCATAGGATTCTCGAGAGGTCTCGTGGTTCTGGTAAGATGTTTTGATTTAGAATTGAGAGATCTCAAAATCTGACGAGAGGTCTCATTTTGCATGAACAACCTTCAACAGATAGTTTTGGCAATTTTTTGATCCCAACGGCTATTTTAGAGCTTCCAACGGCTAGAACTCTCCTCCAACCATCTCTAAAGATATTTAAAAGATGGAGAATTAATTTAAAAAAAAAAGGATTTAAAGAGAATTTCTATGAGTTTTCGGTGAGGAACATTGAATATCCAAAGAAAAGAAAAAAAAGAAAAAAGTTATGCACATATTTCAACAAGCATTCAAAGCAAGCTTCTCCAACAACTTTCACATCCTCTCAAGTACAATTTGAAGAAAAGCCAAGCTTCAATCGAGTGCATCATCAACTTTTTCTTTAGAATTTAAAAGAGCTTAAACTCTATTTTTTATATTATGCTAAAACTTTCATTTGTAATTTTAATTTTTTTATAAATTTCTTTGAAAGAAAAAAACTTGGGGATTAGATCCGTCCAAGCCCAAAATTGGATATTGTAGGTTTTGGTTGATGAGCCTGAAAAATCAATTGGATTGTTAGTAAATCCGAAAAACTAATGGTGTTAGGTTTTGGTTGGTGCTCCTGTGAAAATCAACTAGATTTATTTATGAGCCTGAAAAATAAATACATTATAATCAAGAGTAGATTATAGTAGAAATCTCAAGAAAAGCTTGGAAAGTGGATGTAGGTATGTGTGTTTGTGTTGTGCTCTTTTCTTCTTTTTCTTTGCATACTTTGCATGCTTATAATTCTTGCTTTACTTTCATAGTTTTATTTTATTATCTTAATTCCGCTGCTTACATTTTATCACACCACTTTGGTTAAAATCAAAGGACATACTTGTTTAGAAAGTAAATTTGATTAAAATTTTATAAGAATCCAATTCACCCTCCCCTCTTGGATTACTACCTTTGAGCAATAATTGGTATCAAAGTAGGTGCTTTGTTATTGATTTTTCACCTAACCGTTAAGAGTAAAAGATCTTGGCAATCCAAATGGAATCCTTTTTAAATCAAGGCCATTCTATTGATCATCCCCCACTGTTAAATGAATTAAATTACATACATTAAAAAATTGAAGGAAAATCCTGATTTCTCAGGGTCAGGTTTATTCAGATTTGATTGGATCGAGAGGCATATTTCAAAAATTTTCTCTTAGATCCTAATCAGATATGATATTTTTCAGATCTAATTTTATGATTTGATAATTAAAAAAATTAAATTAAATTAAATCTAAATTAATTTTACCTTGATTTTGGTAATCTATTACCCATTAATGATCTGCTGATTGTCTGAGATTCTGGATCTAGCCACGCAAGTGCCGGACCTCTATCGGATCCACTCAAGCTTGATCTAGAGATCTTCTTCTTCTCTTTCTTTTTTCTAAAAATTAAATTTGGATCTAATTTTGAGAATCTTTGAAATTTCTTTCAAAAATCTGCTGTCGTCTCTATAGCAGTGCTGCCTTCTTCCTTTCTCGTCAGTCTTTTCTTGCTTGAATCGCACTAATCTGAAGGCCCAACATCCTTGGGAATGGAGAGGAGAGAGAGGATCAAAAAGTTGGCATAGAGGAGGGATAGGGGTAGCCTTGGGGTGTGGCTAGGAGAGAAGTCTTCAAAAAGTGGGTGCAGATAGGTTTTTATATAGACCTTGCTGCGCCATGCAGTGCCACATCACCCCAGTCAATCACGTTGCTTCATTTAATCAGATCTAAATCTGATTGATGGGATGACATCACCTGATCCAATTAGATGAGAGACCCATAGATTCATCCTATGGTGGTGCCTAAGACTGGTCAAAGTCTATAGGTGAGGGTCACCTAGTTTGAATCCAAGAAGCAACCTGAAGTTCCATCCGTATGGGACTCCAGGCATCCCTATCCATGGGCTCATGCCATCCTAGGCGTGCACTCCTTCCTTTTCAATTTTTAAGGAGGGGACAAGCCCCTATCTGCTCTCCAATAAGTGTATGACACATGGGCAGATGTCCAAGGGTCAAAGGTCAATGTTTGACCAAAGTCAAGAATTAGAAGGTGATGAAAAATGGTAGGTGTTGTCTTAAATTTATCTCATAAATTAAGAAAACCTTTTTCTGACCTGGACAAGCTTCAATCAGACCAGGTAAAGATATCTGAGTGAGCATAAACTTATTTGGCTCAATCGAGATAACTTTTAATGATAGAAAAAGGAGAATGTTAGGTTCAATCATGTGCTAGCATGATTTCCTTGAACCTAATTGAATCTAATTCAAATCAATTGAACTGAGTTAGTCTAATTAATTATATCCAGATCTAAATCCTTATTTGTGTGATGCAGTTAGATTTAGTTCTGTATGGTAATGGGATATGTAGTGATCTCCATCATCAACATCATCAAAAACTGCTTTTGATGGATCAGAACTCTTCTGATTCAGACAACTTAGAATGATTGATCATCTAAATCATTCTAATTGCTCCCAAAATCCACCAGTGATATCTAGTAGTATATAGTGGCAATCCATCAAAACTGAAGATGAATCTCTCGGTGCAGCTACTTGTGTGATTAAGTTCTTTTATCTTGAGCCCCGATCAGATTAGGGTTAAGGTGAACTCGTCAAACCCTAATTTTTATCATATGATTTAATCATTCGATTCAAGTCTGATGTGAAAACCTTAATAGAAACTCTTTCTATTATTTCACTCTCTACCATGGCCATGGGCTTATAGACTTGATTCTCATGATCATCATAGGGTTGCTCCTCATCCACCGAGGTAGATAGATTCCATCTTGGTGCAATTCAATTTCTACAATGAACATACTATAGCCAACATACACCTCAAGATTCCAAATGGCTAGGAGACCGAGTCATGGTGTAGTCAAACTATAACACCCTTAAGGTGAACTGTCGATGCACCTCAGGACAAAGAACCAGACACACCACTACAGCTTCGAGTCAATCATCGATGAGAAGATAGACTTTCTTATGACTACTCAAGGTGGTCACGCTTAGTGCCCTCGTTCTCTAACGAGTACCTGTACTCTCGCTCTGATGTCTCTACATCATAGACTCAAGACTCATCTACTATAAAGAAGCAATTGTACACTAACCTTCCAAATCAATCACCATCCTCATAATGATCCTACGGTTAGAAGCATTTTATAAGTTACTAATGAAAATACTTATCTTAAATTTTCAACTCTTGAAAATAAGAATTATCATTACCATTAACTCAAAGGATGTATCACAGACACTAAATACACATATGTGATAGAAAATAATCTATTTTATTATTTATAATTCAAATTATAATTTTGTCTCTAGAAGTGTATTACAAGTGTCAGCCAATTCTGGCATTTAGGATACACATATCTAACAAACTGCCACTTGACCTAAAGCCAATTGGCTATAAATCTATGTCCCATCTTCTCAAGGTGGGCTTCGATCTTCTATTGGTCCAACAGCTTTGTAAGCGGATCTATCGCATTGTCTGCGGAGTCAACTCTCTTGACCTCGACGTAACCCTTCTCGAGGTAATCATGGATGATGTGGTATCACCGCTAGATGTGCTTGGATTTTTGGTGAGACCTCGGCTCTTTAGCAAGGGCTATGTCTCCATTGTTATCGCAGTACAGAGGAATGGCATCTGATGGCATCACTCCGATCTCTGTGGCAAACTTCTTGTATCGAAATACCTCCTTGCAGGCTTCTGGCATAGCGATATATTCTGCTTTCATGGTGGAATCTGCTATCACTGTCTGCTTGAAACTTTTTCAACTGACAGCTCTACCATTGCACAAAAATAGACTCACAGATGTCGACTTTTGATCATCTACATCGGACATAAAATTCGAGTCTGTATACCCCTGGACTTGGAGTTCTCCATTGCCAAAGACCAACAACATATCATTAGTTCTTCTCAAGTACTTAAGGATACATTTCACAGAAGTCCAATGTTCTTCATCTGAATTCAACTGATATCTGCTCGTGACACTCACGGCATGGGCTATATCAGGTCGTGAACATAACATGGCATACATGAGGCTCCCTATTGCTGAAGCATAAGGGATCTTGCTCATGCATTCTATTTCCTCAGGTGTGCTAGGGCACATCTTCTTAAAAAGATGAATTAAAGGAAAATCCTGATTTCCTGGGGTCAGATTCGTTCAAATTTGATTGGATCGAGAGGTATATTTCAAAAAAATTTTCTTAGATCCTAATCAGATCTGACATTTTTCAGATCTAATTTTATGATTTGATAATCAAAAAAATTAAATTAAATTAAATTTAAATTAATTTTATCTTAATTCTGGGTAATCTAATTACCTATTGATGATCAGCTAATTGCCTGAGGTTCTGGATCTAGCTATGCAAGCGCCTGGCCTCTATCGATATCCACTCGGATTGAATCTGGAGATCTTCTTCTTTTTTTTTCCTCAAAAAATTAGATCAAGATCTGATTTGGAGGATCTTTGAAACTCCTTTCGAAGATCTACTATCGTATCTGCAGTAGTGCTGCCTTCTTCCTTTCTCGTCAGTCTTTTCTTACTTGAATCGCACTAATCTAAAGGCCCAACTTTCTTAAGCATGGAGAGGAGAGAGAGGATCAAAAAGTTGGCATGGAGGAGGAAGAGGGGTAGCCTTGTGGCATGGCTAGGAGAGAAGTCTTTGAAAAGTGGGTGCAGATAGGTCTTTATATAGACCTTGCTGCACCATGCAGTGCCACATCACCCCGGCCAATCATATTGCTTCATTTAATCAGATCTAAATCTGATTGGTGGGATGACATCACCTAATCCAATTAGATGAGAGATCCATAAATTCATCCTAAGGTGGCGCCTAAGACTGGTCAAAGTCTATAGGTGAGGGTCACCTAGTTTGAATCCAAGAAGCAACCTGGAGTCCCATCCGTATGGGACTCTAGGCATCCCTATCCATGAGCGCATGCCATCCTAGGCATGCACCCCTTCCTTTCTAATTTCTAAGAAGGGGACAAGCCTCTATCTGCTCTCTAATAAGTGCATGACACATGGGCAGATCAAAAGTCAAAGTGTCAAGGGTCAATGTTTGAAGTCAATGACTTTTGACCAAAGTCAAGAATTAGCAGGTGATGGAAAATGGCAGGTATTGTCTTAAATTTATCTTATAAATTAAGACAACCCTTTTCTGACCTGGACAAGCTTGAGTCAGACCAGGTAAAGGTACCTGAGTGAGCACAAACTCATTTGGCTCAGTCGAGATAACTTTTAATGATAGAAAAAGGAGAATGTTAGGTTCAATCATGTGCTAGCACGATTTCCTTGAACCTAATTGAATCTAATTCAAATCAATTGAACTGGGTTAGTCCAATTGATGATACCTAGATCCAAACCCTTATTTGTGTGATCCAGTTAGGTTCAGTTCTGTATGGTAATGAGATATGTAGTGATCTCCATCATCAATATCATCAAAAACTCCTTTCGATGGATCAAAACTCTTCTGATTTAGATAACTTAGAATGATTGACCATCTAAATCATTCTAATTACTCCCAAAATCCATCAGTGACACCTAGCAGTATATGGTGGCAACCCATCAAAATTGAAGATGAACCTCTCGATGCAGCTACTTGTGTGATTAAGTTCTTCTATCTTGAGCCCCGATCAGATTAGGGTTAAGGTGAACTCGTCAAACCCTAATTTCTATCATATGATTTAATCATTCGATTCAAGTCCGATGTGAAAACCTTAATAAAAACTCTTTCTATTATTTCACTCTCTGCCATGGCCATGGGCTTATGGACTTGATTCTCATGATCATCATAGGGCTGCTCCTCATCAACCGAGGTAGATAGATTCCATCTTAGTGCAATCTAATTCCTATAATGAACATGCTATAGCCAACATACACTTCAGGGTTCTGAATGGCTAGGAGATCTAGTCATAGTGTTGTCAAACTATAACACCCTCAAGGTGAACTACCGATGCACCTCAGGTCAAAGAACCAGACACACCACTGCAGCTTCGAGTCAGTCATCGACGAGAAGGTAGACTTCCTAATGACTACTCGAGGTGGTCACGCTCAGTGCCCTCATTCTCTAACGAGTACTTGTACTCTTGCTCTGGTGTCTCTACACCATAGATTCAAGACTCATCTACTATAAAAAAAGTAATTGTACACTAACCTTCTAGATCAATCACCATCCTCATGATGATCCTACGGTCAAGAACATTTTATAAGTTAATAATGAAAATTCTTGTCTTAAATTTTCAACTCTTGAAAATAAGAATTATCATTACCATTAACTCAAAGGATGTATCACAGATACTAAATACACATATGTGATAGAAAATAACCCATTTTTTTATTTATAGTCAAAATTATAATTTTACCCCTAGAAGTGTATTACAAGTGTCAGCCAATTCTGGCTTTAGGCACAC
>QRFJ01000327.1:70912-148746 GCA_006176705.1 Cocos nucifera
AAGAGAGAGATTAACAAGGGCTTAGATACTACATGTTGGGCTTGATGTTTGATGAACTTCAGTCGCCAACATGAAGATATTAGCATGCTCCGCGAAATGTTGGCTCACCTACGAAGATGTTTGGTGAACAGAGTTGTGCAGCCAGTATCAGTCACTAAACGTTGTTCAAGGTTAAGATACATGATGGCAGTCAGTCCAAGATCATTCTGAATGATCAAGACATGGAAGAGTTGAGAACTCGGAGTGAGGTTGGACTTGATCTACAGAATGATATAATTCTGCAATCCTGACTGATGCGTAATGGGCATCAGATCCTCGAGTAATCACACCATATGTCAATAAACTCAATATATCCGTTAGGTCGATATCTGTATGAACCCGCTGATTACCTCTGAGCTTTCATTGAAAGGCGTTTAAAGGTGTTTAGTACTTGCTATTGGACATGGATTTTCCAAAGTCTTTTGCAATAAGAAGTCTTCTGAAAGAACAAGAAGATGTCTTATCAGTGAAAAGCCAGAAGTGGAAGAGGAAAGTGGTCAGAATATGAGAAGAGTGAGAGTTGAAGAAGGCACTGATAAAGGGAAAGTGTTTTCATTTAATTGAATAATGACAAGGCGCATTGGAAGGTAGAACTATGCCTACCTTACCTAAGCCCACCCTAAAGATAAGAAAGGAGGTAGGTCCTTCTGAGGGTATGCTCTGTTATGAGTCTAATCTATATGTTTCTTCTGCATCCAGTTGGTATGCTTGACTTCTAGTTCTAGTACTCACTTGTGTACTTTCTATGGAGGGTCTTAAAGAGATGAGCAGAGGCTTTAAGGGATGTGTGAGATGATCTTGCCATCGAAAATGGAGCAAGAGTTGCGGACTGCATGCCTGTGGGCAAACATACCCTCTTCGAGCTGAATTCCATCGTATTTAAACTTGAAGTCTTAGAAAGACTTTTATTGTGCTGCGTCAAGCAGAATTTGATTTCTATTTCTGTGCTTGCATAAGAAGCATATGTAAATTAAAGTTTCGTTAGGATCCATTGTAACTTCTTTTTAATGAAAGAGAATAAAATTGCAAGTGGTTTCCTTATTAACGTCTTTATCAGTTACATGTTGATGTATCTATTTTTAATTTCGAAGCAAAATATGAATGCCATAAAAATCAAAATGTCCTAGGGATAAGTCCTAATGAATAAGTATCTTATGGCACCTATGATTAGTCATATAGCAAGAAGATAGGGTTAAACAAATTGGAGAAAATCAGGCTATTGAGTCCGTTGTCTTCTGAGTCATATCCAATTTGTGAATCCTGTCTTCATGGCAAAATGAACTAAGCTTCTTTTGTAGGACATGGAGAAAGGGCCACGATCTTCTTTGCCTAGTACACTACTGATCTGTCGGCCATTTGATGTACCAGCTAGGAGGCAACTTAGTCTACTTCATAATCTTTACCGATGATTTATCTAGGTATGGGTATGTGTATCTTATGAACACAAGTTTGAAGCCTTGAAAAGTTTTAAGGAGTTTCAGACATGAATAGAAAAGCAAACTAAAAAACCATTAAGGTTCTTCGATCAGAATCGAGGAAGGTGAATACTTAGTCAAAAATTTTTGGACTATGTCAAGAAAAAATGGCAATAGTCTCTCAATGGAACTCCACTAGAATACCTCACTCAACGAGGTTTCAGAATGGAGGAAACTGGACTCTATTAGATATGGTCGCGATCCTATGATGAGCTTTCACAGAACTCCTGATTTTCTTTGGGGATATTGTTTTGTTAACGTAATATCTTACTGAATAGGATTCATCTAAAACCATTCCTACCAACACTGTATGAAGATATGCATGGTAAAAAATCAGCATGAGTCATCTCAAAATTTGGGTTGTCCGGCTCATGTCCAAAGATACAAGCGGACAAGTTATAGACTTTAGGTCCTTTAGAGCTTGTTCATAGGATATCCTAAAGAGTCATTAGGATATTTATTTCTACATTCCAATCATAATGTGATTGTGAGTTGACATGTCATTTTTCTAAAAAAAATAGTTTATTCCAAGATGGTGGCATTGGAAAGTAGATTAAGCTCGAAGAAGAAAGTCTCAACAAGAGCAATGAGCTAAGGACCAATGGAACCAAATCAGGTTAAGCCAATCACAATCCTAACACAACCTCCTCCACCTCGTAGATCAGAAAGATTTTTCGTCCTCTGAGAGGTACTTAGGTACTATTTCAGAGGTGTAGAGGAAATATTTCCTTGTAGGTAATGGGGGTTCATGGTGAATGATTCCAAAAACCTATATAACGATTTGATATTGGATTATCGACTCCAAGAAATGGTTAGAGGCAATGATCAGAATTGACTGATGCATCTCAACCAAGTTCTGGACCTTGGTAAGATCCACTAGAAGGTATAGTACCTATTGGGTGTAAATGGATCTACAAGAGAAAGATTAGTGCAGATGGGAATGTGGAGACATTCAAGGCTAGATTAGTGGCAAAAGGTTATAGTCAATACGAAGGCATTGACTATCAGGATACCTTTTCGTCAGTTGCTATGCTAAAATCCATCCGCACATTGCTTGCTGTTGCAGCCTATTTTGATTATGAAATATGGCAAATGGACGTGAAAATGGCATTCTTAAATGGATATCTTGAGGAGATATCTATATGGAGCAGCCGCTAGGTTTCACATCCAGTGATGATGATCATAAGGTATGCAAGCTGTAAAGGTCCATATGTGGACTTAAGCAAGCATCTCGAAGCTAAAATACTCATTCTAATGATGTGATCAAAATATTTGGTTTCATCAAAAATGAGGAGGAGCCATGTGTCTTCAAAAAAATCTAGTGGACAGCGCTGTTGTCTTCCTCGATTGTATGTGGATGACATCCTCCTTAATTTGGGAAATGATATTTTCATGTTGACCAAGTTAAAATATGGTTTATCATAAAAGAATTCTCCATGAAAGACCTGGATAAGGCATCCCTTTATTTTGAAAATTAAAGGTCTATAGAGATAGACCGAATAGGATGCTAGGTACTTTCACAAGAAGATGTACATAAGGAAGTCTAAAGAATGTTTAGTATAGAAAAACTCTAAAGAGGGGTTTCGTATCCTTTCAGGCATGGAATTCATGTTAGATATACCAGCATGTTCATAAGTTCGACCAAGGAATTTTGAAGTTTATGCATATGGTGGTTCATGATGAACTGCCCATACGCATCAGTCAAGGATTGCAGAATTATATCATTCTGTAGATCCAAGTCCAACCTCACTCCGAGCTTCTCAAACTCTTCCATGTCCTTGATCATCATCAGATAATGATCTTGGACTGACTGCCCATCATGTATCTTAACCTTGAACAATCGTTTAGTGACTTGATACTTGGCTGCACAACTCTGTTCACCAAACATCTTCGTAGGTGAGCCAACATTTCGCGAGCAGTGCTAATATCTTCATGTTGGCACTGAAGTTCATCAAACATCAAGCCCAACATGTAGTATCTAGCCTTGTTATCATCATCTATCCACATATCCAGAGATGCTCTCTGCTCAGTGGATGGACGAGCTAGTAAGGTGGGAGGATTTTGATCCAATATCTGAGTTAACTTCTCCAAACCTAAAATGATTTTGAAGTTTCGGAGCCAATCCTTATAATTTGGTTCGATCAGTCTATGGGTGTCCTGAATTCATGATAGTAGATTGGATGCAGATATTTTTCTATAGAGAGTCAAAGTTTCTAGTTAGATATAGTAATTAAGACTTAACCAATTTGTCTAAAAATTTTATTTTTAGATAAATTAGCTCCCACTATTTTCTTGGATCCCTACACTCCCTCTGTAGAGATGCAAAAATCTCCATGATTACTGATTTCTAGTGGATGGTGCAGTTCCATCGACTTACTCATCACCTCACCTAACAGTTATTGGTGATGGATTAGCCAATGAGTGAACAACTCTTATTCAATGATTCTCTAATCATGATTCACCCAATCTTGATATCTAATTCATGAATCTTACCATATCCAGAATATTAATCCACTCCTTAGTTAAGTCAGATCCACCATTTGCATAGATTGGATTTCTAATTAAGTCTCTCACCGTATCCAAAATATTGAGCTCAATCCATCCTCCAGCCTGTAGCATCCAATGCCTAATAGACATGGTTGCATCTTTTCGGTGTAACTGAGCCACTGTAACCGATCGAGAATAATCAACGCTGAAAAGGGCCCACACATCTATAATGGTGGAAGACCTTAGACTTAATCTTTTCTTAGGAAGATCTGATTTAGGTCTCATTAAACTAGACTTGATATAGTCATAACCATTTTGACTAATCTAGTGGCATGGGTTAGCTCGGATTATTGGCCACCTCAGATCAGAATTGAGTCAACAAACATGGCCAGGTAAGTGAGACGAGTGGAAGGGATATGTCATTAACTCGACAAGAATGCATTCGAGTCGAGTAGCTCCTAATTAAAAATTAGTCAATTGTATCTGCCAAACTTATCTTAGACACTAAATTGTTGAGCCAGAATCAATCGAGTTAGCCTACAATCCAGACTTTAACCACTGAGCCTAATTAGGTCTTAGCTTGATCGATCACTCACGTGACTCGATCTTGACCCAAACTTAATCCTATTAGACTGATCAATTTAAGCATTGTTAATCTCATCTAACCAACTCTTGATTCAGTTTGATCAACCGCTAAACCTAATTGAGCTATCCAAGCCCGAACCCAATTTTATGAACATGTCTTGGATCTAAAAATTCTCAATTTTAGACCTAATATATTTCATATTCTTAATTCTTAATTAAGTTTAGGGTTCAAAAATAAAATATACAAATAAGATCCTAGGGTTTCAGGATCTAGAATTTTGCAGAAAGTAAGTTTTCAATTTTTGATTAAGGACGAACGCGCAGCACGCCTACACATCATAAGAACATCCCATCGAATGGGAGGAGAGGGTCTTTAAGCCCTACTTTGTTCTTATGATCGGATAGCCAAGAAAAATGTCTTAATCAGAAATACAACTAATCTACAAAAACTAATTAGATCTAAGCATATATCTCATATAAGAAAATTAACCTAATTAAAACATATTTTGCATACATCTCATGTATCATGCATGCATATTTTTTAGATCTAAATTATCTCATAATTATCTAAAAAATTAAATTTAAATTTGATTTTATCAAATAAAATTTAATCTAGACCCTATTGTAGAACTATTCTACAACTAGTCTAAACATGCAACTATCATATCTCAGATGAATAAATTAAATTTAATTTATTTTCTATTTTTAGATCTGATTATAATATTTATAAGATCAAAAAATAGTAAATTAATAGATCTAAAAATTATATTTAATCAAATAAAAATTATGATTATACTAGACTACACATAGAATAATTCTATTTCTAGTCTAGTTATGTCTCTCATACATATTAGATCTAGATTAATTAATTTTAATTAATTTTTTAATTTTAGATCTAATCATATCTCATGTGATATTTAAAATCATAAATTTATTATATTAAATTATATCTAAATAAATTTTATAAGAACCTGGCTCTAATACCAATTGAAGGAAAATCCTGATTTCTCGGGGTCAGGTTCGTTCAAATCTGATTGGATCGAGAGACATATTTCAAAAATTTTGTCTTAGATACTAATTAGATCTAATATTTTTCAAATCTAATTTTATAATTTGATAATTAAAAAATTTAAATTAAATTAAAATTAAATTAATTTTATCTTGATTCTGGGTAATCTAATTACCCATTGATGATCTGTTGATTATCGAAGGTTTTGGATCTAGCCATGCAAGCGCCTGGTCTCTACCGATATCCACTTAGGTTGGATCTGAAGATCTTCTCCTTTTCTTTCTTTTCTCCAAAAATTAGATCTGGATCTGATTTGGAGGATCTTTGAAACTCCTTTCGAAGATTTGCTGTCATCTCTGCAGCAATGCTGCCTTCTTCCTTTCTCGTCAGCCTTTTCTTGCTTGAATCGCACTAATCTGAAGGCCCAACTTTCTTGGGCATGGAGAGGAGAGACAAGATCAAAAATTTGGCATGGAGGAGGAAGAGGGGCAGCCTTGGGGTGTGGCTAGAAGAGAAGTCTTTGAAAAGTGGGCGCAGATA
The DNA here is from genome assembly GCA_006176705.1 of Cocos nucifera. Taxonomy (NCBI): domain Eukaryota; kingdom Viridiplantae; phylum Streptophyta; class Magnoliopsida; order Arecales; family Arecaceae; genus Cocos; species Cocos nucifera. Next base: position 77,048 of record QRFJ01000327.1, read on the forward strand.
GATCTTTATATAGACCTTGCTGCGCCATGCAGTGCCACATCACCCCGACCAATCATGTTGCTTCATTTAATCAAATCTAAATTTGATTGATGGGATGACATCACCTGATCCAATCAGATAAGAGACCCACAGATTCATCCTAAGGTGGTGCCTAAGACTGGTCAAAGTCTATAGGTGAGGGTCACCTAGTTTGAATCCAAGAAGTAACCTAGAGTCCCATCCATATGGAACTCCAGGCGTCCCTATCCATGGACGCACACCATCCTAGGCATGTGCCCCTTCTTTTCCAATTTCTAGAGAAGGGACAAGCTCCTATCTACTCTCTAATAAGTGCATGACACATGGGCAGATGTCTAAGGGTCAAAGGTCAATGTTTGACCAAAGTTAAGAATTAGCAGGTGATGAAAAATGGTAGGTATTGTCTTAAATTTATCTCATAAATTAAGATAATCCTTTTCTAACTTGAATAAGCTCCAGTTAGATCAGGTAAAGGTACCTGAGTGAGCACAAACTTATTTGGCTCAGTCGAGACAACTTTTAATGATAGAAAAGGGAGAATGTTAGATTCAATCGTGTGCTAGCATGATTTTCTTGAACCTAATTGAATCTAATTCAAATCAATTAAACTGAGTTAGTCTAATTGATTATATCCAGATCTAAATCCTTATTTGTGTGATCTAGTTAGGTTTAGTTCTGTATGGTAATGGGATATGTAGTGATCTCCATCATCAACATCATCAAAAACTCCTTTCAATGGATCAGAACTCTTCTGATTCAGACAACTTAGAATGATTGATCATCTAAATCATTCTAATTGCTCCCAAAATCCATCAGTGATACCTAGTAGTATGTAGTGGCAATCCATCAAAACTGAAGTGAACCTCTCGATGCAACTATTTGTGTGATTAAGTTCTTCTATTTTGAGCCCCGATCAGATTAGGATTAAGGTGAACTCGTCAAATCCTAATTTCTATCATATGATTTAATCATTCAATTCATGTCCGATGTGAAAATCTTAATAAAAACTATTTCTATTATTTCACTCTCTACCATGGCCATAGGCTTATGGACTTGATTCTCACGATCATCATAGGACTGCTCCTCATCCACCAAGGTAGATAGATTCCATCTTGGTGTAATCCAATTCCTACAATGAACATACTATAGCCAACATACACCTCAGGATTCTAAATGGCTAGAAGATTGAGTCATGGTGTAGTCAAACTATAACACCCTTAAGGTGAACTATCGATGCACCTCAGGTTAAAGAACCAGACACACCGCTGCAGCTTCGAGTTAGTCATCGATGAGAAGGTAGACTTTCTTATGACTACTCGAGGTGGTCACGCTCAGTGCCCTCATTCTCTAACGAGTATCTATACTCTCGCTCTGATGTCTCTACACGATAGAGTCAAGATTCATCTACTATAAAGAAGCGATTATACACTAATATTTCGGATCAATCACCATCCTCATGATGATTCTATGGTCAGGAGCATTTTATAAGTTAATAATAAAAATTTTTATCTTAAATTTTTAACTCTTGAAAATAAGAATTATCATTATCATTAACTCAAAGGATGTATCACAGACACTAAATACACATATATGATAGAAAATAACCCATTTTATTATTTATAATTAAAATTATAATTTTAACTCTAGAAGTGTATTACAAGTGTCAGCCAATTCTGGCTTCTAGGGCACACATATCTAACAAAAATTAGAATAAAAATTTTTATACAATCACATGACTATAATCTATAGAAAATTATGGTCAATGGCCCTCACATACAAAATACATCATTTATTGATGAAGAATCAATGCATCTAAGTGCTAGGGCTTTAAATATACTTTATTGTTCATTAGATATAAATGAGTTCAATCTAATTTCTTCTTGCATATCAGCAAAATAAGTTTGGAAGAAATTAGAAACTATTTTTGAGGGAGCAAAATAAGAAGAAATATCAAGCTCCAAAGAAGACAAGAAAGCTCACCTCAACCTATGCCTCACAGCTCATGAGGATGAAAAGAAGAAAAAGAAGAAGTGAAAATAAAAGAAAAAGAAAACATTAATTAAGAGGGAGCAAAGCAAAGATATGAGAAATGAAAAAAAGGAAGAAAGTACTACAAATCTTTATCTCATGACCAATGAAGATGAGGTAAATTCTGAAAATTCTTCTTAATTTATTTTTGATGAGTTATTTAAAGCCTTCAATAATTTAATGGATGAATTTAAAAAATTAAGGCTCAAAAATAAAGAACTCAAAAAGTATAATCTTTTTTTAGCTGATGAAAAGAATAAATTATTAAATAAAAAAGAAGATATTTTGTATGACTTAAGTACTTGAAAATAAGACATTCAATTAATACAAGATCAAGTACTTGAAGTGTTAATTTGAATTGTATCTTAGATTAATCCCTAAGGATTTCAAAACTCCCTAGTTGAATTAAACTCATGGAGCCTTCATCTAGTTTTTTCTTGATTTGATCTTATCCTATTTGATTATCGGAACCCCCCCCCTAATTAATTAATTTTTGATTTTTGGAATTGATTTGAATATCTTTTGTGATTATTGATTTGATTGTCCTTTCTTATCTTAAAAGAGAATTTATTGATAAATATTCTTATTTTGTTTCAATTGATTGATTTTGAAAATTAAATTAAAAAAATGATCTTCTTGAATCTTTTGAAATTGATATCTAACAAGATGTTTCAAGGAAGTTATCATTTATCCTTAAAGCTAAACATTTAATGAGGACTTTAGTTTTAAGTAATTGATATTAAATAGCTTACTAATTGCCATGTATTTGATTGATTTATCTTTTGGCAAAAAGAAAAAAATATCTTTATTTTAAATCTAGTTTTGCACCGCTATATCATTTGATATTGTATTATTTGAAATAAATTCAAAAATACATACCTTTTATGAATCCATAATTGCTTGATATTTCTTAAGAAAAAAAAGAGATGATCTTTTTAAAGAATTACCGAAAATTTTTTTATAATTTATCTTGATTGATTTGCTGATATCAATTTAAATTGATTTATCATCCAAAATCCTCAAAACTATTTAATTTGAATTAATTCATCTTTATCAATTCAAAACTAAAATCACTGGTGTCAAGCTAGATTTGTAAATTAATCTTTAAATGGTATTGAACCAAGAACATCATGATTTAGTCTAAATTTTAGTTTAATTGGTATCAAAAAGTTTCTTTCTAAGAAAATTTTCACTCTTGATATCATTGGCATCATTCTTGTCTTGCATTTTATTGTATTATTTTTTGGCAAAAGAATAGAATATAATGTCTCAAATCTATTTTATATTGATATACTCTTGATATGATATCTCTTGAGACAAATTTAAAGAATCTCATACAGTTTTTTTGAACTTAATTAAGTAAATATTTTATTTGATTAATGCTTATTTCACTCAATTAATGCTTGTACTTTTAAATTTTGTTTAATTTTAAAATGATTTTATTTGCTAAAGTAAGGAAGAGAAATTATTAAAGAAGAAATAATCATTTAATTAAAAATGGCTTTGAAATTAAAAATATATTTTAAATTTAAAAAATCTGAATTTAGTGGGTAAATTTATGTTAAATTTGCTTGATTTGAAATAAAAAGAAGGAGAAAATTGAAAAGTAAATTAATCTTGCTATAAGTATGAAAAATAAGGAGAGTGATATTATCTAGCTTTGATTAAAAATTCTAATTAGCTTATATTAAGGTAAATGAACATTGATTTCATTATACTTTTGAGCCTTAATATGATGATTCTATTTGATATATATGCTTTTTGATTTGATTGTCAAATCATTTTTGAAAACTATTTAGAGTGAAAAGAAGTTTGAGACATATTCTTACTCCAAAGAAATTAAGTTTGATATATTCTTATAATTTTGAAGCTCATTGATAAATATAATACTGATTTTTTTATGTGCCAAACTTTAAACTTGATTTGCATGATCATTTTTGTCAAATGATTAGAGTTAAATTGAATTTGAAAATATATTCTTACCCTAAGAAATAAATTTCTAAACTAAATTTTGAAACTCATTTGAAAATTTAAATTTGATCCTAAATTTTTGATGTGCATTGCAAAATTCTTATGAATTATTTATTTTGAAATAACTTTTACTTAAAGTAATAAATTTGAAAATATGACTATCTATTTCTTTGATACTATTATTTTACTTTGCTCGATACATTCTCGATACATACCTTTTTTGAACTTAATTGACTAAAATTTTTTAAGAAAAAAAAAGATTGAATATTAAAGTATATACTATGCTTGATTTTATGATTAAATCCTTTGAAAAGCTCTATTCTCCTTAAAGCTTAAAAGTGTATATCTGAAAATCAAATTAAAAAAGATCATATTTATTTACAAAGGGAAAGAGCCTTTATTATTTGAACTCAAGCTAAGTTTTTGAAGAGAAAGTTATTTTATTTTAAAAGGAGAGATGATTTCTTCGATTTAACTTCAAAAATTTGATATATCTCTCCATTTAAATCTTTGATATTGATTTTGATGATTTTATTTGTTTCTTTCCACGAGCTTTTTGATATTGTCAAAAAGGGGGAGAAGATTTGTTGAGTATATGCTATGTGAGCATATGCATTTAAATATGCTTAAGCCTATACATTTCATGATATTGCTTGAAACACTCAAATTTAAGTTAAAAGAATTTTGATATCAGCTTTCATGAAGTGTGTATTTATAATTATGTATATCATTATTTCATAATTTATACTAGTCAATTTATTAAAATATATTAAATTTTATTTTTATGCATATACTCAAAGTTTTTGCCATCATCAAAAAGGAAAGGATTGTTGATCCCATGATTGATTTTGATGATTGCCAAATTTTGAGTGTTTGAGTATTTAACCATGTATTTCATGAGTGGATGTAGGTTTTTTTAGGTATTTAAACTGAAGAATCATTTCAAGAAAAGATCTACAAAAATTCATCAAGTAAGGATCTTTAAAGAAAAGATTTTTCTTAAGCTTCCAAAGATCAGAAGAAAGAGAGCTCTTTGACCAAAACAAGGAAGACATAAAGTGAAATTCAAATAAAAATCAAATCTTCTTGATTGGAAGCAAAAATCTCTCAAAATAGCCTTGAAGCAATTTTCGAGATGTCTCGAAATTTTTTCGAGAGTTCTCGAGTGGATTGGCATGCCCAAATGCAGTTCTAGCATGATTTTGAGAGGTCTCGAGTTGAACTCGAGACGTCTTGATCTCAGAAGATAGAAACTTAGTTTCGATGCTCTGAGAGTAAGAGATCTCATAGAATTCTCAAGAGGTCTCGCGGTTCCAGCAGGATATCTCGATTCAAAATCAAGAGGTCTTGAAATCTGGTGAGAGGTCTCATGAAAAACTGAGAGGTCTCGTTTTGTGCAGACAACCTTCAACGAATAGTTTTGCAATAGCTATTTTTCGATTCAACAACTATTTCAGAGCTTCCAACGACTAGAACTCTCCTCCAACCATCTCTAAAGGTATTTAAAAGGTGGAGAATCAATTTTAAAAAAAAAAGAATTTAAATAGAATTTCTATGAGTTTTCGATCAGGAACATTGAATATCTAAAGAAAAGAAAAAAAGAAAAAAGTTATGCACAGATTTTAGTGAGCATTCAAAGCAAGCTTCTCCAACATCTTCCATATTCTTTTAAGCATAATTTGAAGAAAAGCCAAGCTTCAATCGAGCGCATCATTAGCTTCTTCTTTAGAATTTAAAAGAGCTTAAACTCTATTTTTTATACTATGCTGAAACTTTCATTTATAATTTTAATTTCTTTATAAGTTTTTTTGGAAAAAGAAACTTGGAGATTAGGCCTGTTTAAGCCCAAAATTGGATATTATAGATTTTATTTGGTGAGTCCGAAAAACCAACTGGGTTGTTAGTGAATCCGAGAAACTAATGGTGTTAGGTTTTGGTTGGTGCTCTTGTGAAAAGCAACTAGGTTTGTTTGTGAGTCTGAAAAACAAACACATTGTAATCAAGAATAGATTATAGTAAAAATTCTAAGGAAAGCTTGAAGAGTGGATGTTAGTATGGGTTGCACCAAATCACTATAAATTTTTGTGTGTTTGTGTTATGCTCTTTTCTTCTTTTCCTTTGCATACTTTGCATGCTTATAATTCTTGCTTTACTTTCATAGTTTGATTTTGTTATCTTAATTTTGCTACTTATATTGCATACATTTCATCACACCACTTTGGTTAAAATCAAAGCACATACTTATTTAGAAAGTAAATTTGGTTAAAATTTTATAAGAACCCAATTCACCTCCCTCCCCCTCTTGGATTACTAACTCTGGACAACAGCTGACATCTCAAAAAGCGATCCAGTCAATCTCATCTGATGAGCTCCTCAATTTTGTCTTGAAGCTGAATGCATTCTTCAGTATCGTGACCATGATCATGATGATAGAGGCAATACTTATTGGGGTTGTGCTTGAGTGGATAAGACCGCATCTTTTTCGATCTCGATAATTATTCCTTGATCTCTCCATCAGCACTTGAATCTTTGATTGCTTATCATTAAAATAATAAATAAAAAACTAGACCCGATTTTAATATTTAGGATAGTGGTGAGTCGGATATCAATTTTCTTAGGGATTGAAGGCTATGTTACATTCAATTTTAATTAAAAATAAAAATTTTAATTTAGTTTTAAAGCAAAAATTTAAATAAGTAGATTAAAGAGAGCAAATTAAGAGTGTAGCAAATTAAAATAGAAAGAAAGTAATTACTTAATTAATTAGAATTTCTGAATTAATGAAAATTATTCTAAAATTTTGAATCCAAGTTTAGCATGGTTGTGATAATTCTTTTTAATACAAAAATTTATTATTTTTAAGAATTTAGTAATGATTATAATTTATTTTCTTAGAGCATGAATTATATCTTTTGATAATAATCCATCTCTATGAAATCATAAATTATTCAATACTTTAATTCTTAAAAATTAAGAACATGGCTTTTAATGATTATTTTTTAAAATAAATTATTAAATTAAGTACAGACTATACCTACTGATTATAACTTATTCTAATGAATATAATTTATTTAAATCTTTAATTAATAAATAGCATGGCAAGTAATCAGGATCTGATGCATAAAAAGATAAATTTTATTAAAAGCTAAGCAAGAGAGCATGATTGCATAAAAAATAATTATAAAAAATTTTAAAAAAATTACAATCTATTGTGACATCACCATGGCATCACCTAACTCTGATACCAATTGTTGTTCCATGGTACCATTTTGATGCCATCTTGCGGAAAACATAGGATCTTTATAGCATGGACCTGGAGAGATCTTTGATATTCTCTAAGGCAGCATACCATAGATCCACCACCTAGATCTATGCTGGGGTGCCTCCCTCCTTGGGCTTGAGGGAGGCACCCCCTCTCTCTAGGGCTTCTTCAAGAACCCTAGGCAACAATACTAGAGAGAAGAGAAAAGAAAGATTGAGGAAAAAAAGATCTGTATTGATTGCTTCAATCAATCCATAAAAACCCAAATACAATCTATATATTTATACATAGCCATTAGGCCTAACCAAAAATATTCCTGACTAACCTAATATATGAAAACACTCACCGAGCCCATGTATATCCATATCTCCCATGCTTTCATCCCCTAGATCTAAACCTGATCCATACATGAATTAGCCCTCTTAAGACCTCTCAAACTAGGACTTAAGATCTCTAGGGTAAGTCTCTATCCTAGCTCCAAATAGATCCTCGCATAACTCTGCCCATGCATTGAGTCAGTTCAGTCTTAGCACTAAGCCAGCTAACCTAAAACTAGGTCAAACTGAGCCAATCTAGTTGCATGCCATGCCTACAATTTTGAATGCATACCTCTCTGTTTGGCCTGTCCACTGAGACTTAGCTGATCTAGTTTTAGACTGAGCTGGCTAACTTGTAGAAGAGCTCATTCTCTACAGTCTTCATTCATTGACTTTAGTTCCTTGCTCCATCTTGTATCCCAAATCTCTGAAGCATCAACCAAGCTTCTCAAAATTCTCAACACCTGGACCTCAAGTCCGTGGAGGGCTACACACCACATCCACCCTAGGATAATTTCTATCCTAGCCCTAGGACCACACCTATCCTAGAATCTCTGGAGCCAACATCCTAGCTCCTCCCATGACCTCCGAAGACTTGGGAGCACCACCAGTCCTCACACAACCAATATCAGAAGATTTTATTTACTCTTCCAGAATTCAACTCCGAGCACCACCAGTCCTCACACAACCAATATCAGAAGATTTCATTTACTCTTCCAAAATTCAACTCCTTAGCTATGCATGGTCGATGATCTACTCACTCTCAACATCTCCAAAGCTCCTTTGATTGAAGGTTGGAAGAAGAAAGAAGGAATAAAGGAGGAGAAGAGAGAGAAAGAGAGAGAAGAAGCTCTATTTTCTCTATTTTTCTCTCTTCTTTTTGGCATAGAAGACTTAGTCTCAGACCATGGGTGTAAGAGTATTTAAATAGAGGACAAAACAAGATCTTCAGAGTTATTTTTGGAGTCAAAAACTAAGTCTAGATAGAATTCAAACACCCTAAAGCTTCCTGGCCGTTGATCTATGATCAAACAATCTAAAATCCATCAAAAATCAACCACAAACCCTTTAATCAATGCTCGGATTTAATTCTGGCCATCAGATCTTCATCTGGGTGAATTTTCATCATTGGATCATGCCAAATGGGGCTTGATGCCTTTGAATCAAACTAGAAAATCATCAAAACCATCAAATCTTGATCGGCATCTACGACCACCATTTGATCGTGCTACCCTGTAGCTATAGACCACCACAAACTCGGGGTAACGAAGATCGCTGCCAACCAATAGCTACCACGTCAAATCAAATTACAAGAATGCCCCTAAATGTCGTGATGGTTTTTATGCAAATCTCTTAGCGATCCAGGTCCACCATGCAGCATACATCGATTGGTTGCGATTACTGAGTTGGGTGGTCCATGCTTGATTTTATGGACCAGCCGGTTGGTCCACCATGCACTGACCAACTTTTTTGGTTGATTTGGGCCAATTTCTTGATGATTTTTACTGGACCGGGTCTGGCTGGATCGGGCAGTTCGGTCGGCCAGTTTAATAATTTTTTTTTTTTAACTTCTGTGCTTCATATCTTTTTCATTTTAGCTTCGATTTGAGTGAAATTTATTATGTTAGAACTCATAAATCAAGTTCTTCACATTGATGAACTTCTTTTCTATAAAATATTAATAAAAATATTAATTTTTTTAAATAAATATTAATTAATATTTGATTTAATGCTATTATTTAGTAATTTATAATAATTATCACACACTCTAACTTGAGTTTTACTCATCCTCAAGTAGAAAAGAGAAAAATTAAAAATATGTACTGACTTGATAGGATATGAAAGTTTCTTCAGATCATCCTAAAGTTAGTTGATACATGGTTAGGGATTTAAGAAATATATCATCGGATTATTAATTTCATTCCAAATAGTGGTTAAGTGAAGAACATAAAATTTTAAAGCTTTTCTTTGACTAATTTTCCATCTTTATTCTTTAAATCCTCTATTTTTAGTATGAATTCTTTTTTTTTAGCTAGTGTAATATTTTAGTCTCTTAAGCTTTCTATCTGATACTTATAGCGAGCTTTGGATCAATGATTTTCAAACTAGTTGGCTTTAAGGCACTAGGTGTAGAACACCCCTCAAACTTACTAACTCGAGTCAAATAGGCTATAGGTTAAAACTAACTATATAATAAGTTTCTTCATGTTGGTGCAAAATCTGATCATCGTCGGAGAAGCATCGGAGTCAAAGAAGAAGAGATCACCGTCGGTGACCTGCAAAACAAGTCTCATCCAGAGCTTGGGGGGTGGCTCCGATAAGATCTTTCAACGATTAAGTCAGCTCTTTCGGCCAACAAAAATGGAGTACTCAGTCGAGAAAGTTGTAGAGTATTGAGAAGAAGAAGAGAGCCTGGAAAAAATGTATCTAGAGGATCCTTTTTATAGATGGAGTCTATAACAAACTGATAGTGATAGCCATAACTATTGGATAGTGGGTCGCTAGGGATCACGTGGAGTTTGTTACGAAGGATAGTGTCTGTTGTCACGAGGTGCCAGTCCATTTAAGATTTGATAGTTAAAGTTCGGAGGAGTAGGCATCAGTTGGTGATGACCTTTGAGCTATATTAATTCTAGAGAAGTTTGGACTCCTCTAAGGTAATCCGAGTGTGGGTCGGTTCATGTCATATTCGAGGTTGGATTTGTGTAGGAGAGGAGACTCTTCTAGAATCAGAAAGTAAATCTACTAGAGAGATTTGCGTGCAACTCATCTAGAGGAGAAATCCAAGAAAGAATTTGCCTGATGAAGGAATCCAACTACTGAGGAGAATCCGAAAGGAGTTTGTCTATTGGAGGAGTCCAGAAGAAATTTGCCTGTTGGATGAATCCGAAAGGAGTTTGGCTACTAGAAGAGTTTGGCTGTGGGAGGAATCTGGAAGGAGTTTGGCTGTTGGAGTTTAGAAAAAGTTTGGCTGCTAGAGGAGTTCGTCTATTGAAAGAATTTGGAAGGAGTTCGTCTGTTGGAGTCTGGAAGGAGTTCGACTACTAGAGGAGTTCACCTATTGAAAAACTTTGGAAGGAGTTTGCCTGTTGGGAGAATCTAAAAGGAGTTTGGCTGCTAGAGGAGTTCACCTATTGGGAGAATCCGGAAGAAATTCGTCTATTGGGGAAATTCGAAAGGAGTTCGACTGCTAGAGGAGTTCGTCTATTGGGAGAATCTGAAAGGAGTTTGGCTGCTAGAGGAATTTACCTGTTGGAGAAATCCAGAAGGAATTTGCCTATTGAGAGAATCCGGAAGGAGTCCAAACTTCTCTAAGAAATCTGCGATGTCTTGTCAAATTCAAAATCGATCTTTCCAATCAATCAGATTCTCTGACTATAGTGTCGGAGGTTGGCCATTCTAGAATGATTCAGAGTTTGAATATTCCTGTGGGTTGAGGTTCAATTTCTATAACCGCAACCAGACGGAACTGATTTAGTTGGAATCTTAGCCAAACTTTGATAGGCATGGATTTATTCCCAATAATAGCCCCTCCACTCCCGAGTTCGAAGTTCGAAGGATGGGAGTAAGATGGAGACTATTGAAGTTCGAAGGATTTTTTGGTCCTGCTGAATTTTTCACTTCTAGGTGGGATGGGATGTTTTGGCTTTTATTAGACTAGCGTCGGAGCTTCGTATATGCACAGTGATCCGAAGAGACATTTTTTGAATTCCCCACTAGAAGGCTGCTCGAAGTATAATACTATTAAGGGTCTGTCCATTGGAAGCTTTATGCCATGATGAGTGAGACACGCATCGATCAGAGATCGGCTGGAGGAAATCTATAATCATAACTGCTCTAGGGCTCCAGGGGTTACTTAAGCCTGCCCTCCTCCTCCGAGTCCCTACTTCTAAAATTTTCCTTTCCTCCCTCTGGTTTTCTTCTTCATCCCGAGTTAGAGCCCAAGCTACTTCCTTTGATTTTTGGCATACCTTCTCCTTATTTTTTTCAATCAATTTAGGTCAGCTTTCCGACACTTTTCGGATTATCTCTGCATTATTACTTTCTCGTTCTTTCTATTCCTGTTGAAGCTTGAACGTCTCTTTTTTTTTTGATTTTTTGGATAATATCTTGATTTTACCTTGATCCAAATGTCTAATGAGGGATCTTGATCGACTTGTTCTAAGAGTCCGGCCCCTTTAAGCTTGACAAACCCACCTCCTGAGGAGGCCGAACCCTTGGGATTGGCCCATCCTTTTGTACCTGCAACCATTTCTTGCAGACCTAACGACCTTTACTTAGCTAGGATTTAGTTTGGAATTCCTTCTGAGTACGAGCTTAAACTTTCTGGGCCTGACGACCGAGCCTGCTCACCCCCTTTCGACCAAATCTATCTATACGTCGAAACCTTTCGGACTGGGCTTAGGTTATCTTTACCTTTTTTCATAGCTAACTTATTTAGGTTTCTCAATATTTTTTTTGCTGCCATGGCACCGAACTCCTTTAGATTTATCATAGGATTCCTCTTTCTGTGCACCATAGTAGGCATCCGACCTACCATTTTCCTGTTCTCTAATTTTTTTATCTTTAAACATCATCCCACTGCTAAGGATTGATAGTATGTGTCTCCACAGTTTGAGAGGAAGGGATTGCTTAAATGTGCCCCTTCCTCCGTTCACGGCTAGAAGGAGAAGTTCTTCTTCATTTTTCATCCCATCCTAGAACTAGGGCTACCTCCATAGGGCTAGGTAAGGAAATCGATTCGCCAAGCTCTTGGACTAGAAAATGAAGATCGGAGCTCGACCGATAAGCTGAAGTCCTTTGATGCTCCACCAATTCCTAGACTCCTGGATGAGCAAATCTTGTTCAATTTTGGCCTCAGTTCTTTTAACCCGATAGGTAGTTTATGATATTCAGCCGGCTGGATGGTATTCATTTTTTTGATCTTCTAACTTTGTCTTTATAGAAATGACACTCGAGGAATGAAATTGCTTGATGAAGGTTGTTCGGACCCTTAAAAAGAAGGGCGATTCTTCTGGCGAACCACAGAAGAAGATCCGAACTGGAGAGTCAAGCTAGGCTGCATTGGTTTGGTCATGCCGACCCTTGAACCCATCGCTATTGTGTCGAGCCTAGCCCTATCTGATGAGGCTATCCCTCTTGCTCCTGTTCGGCAAGAGGGAGCTGTGGAGAAGAAGGAGATGAGGGTCATCGGCAAGAAGATCAAGCAAAAGGCTAAGAGCTTTGAAGGAGGGGACCTTGGCCAGGAACAGGGTTTCCTAGATGATCGAAAGGTCGTCCAGGCACTAATGGAGGAGAGCATCCTTCCCCACATCATTGAAAAGATGCGCCAGAAGGACGACGTTGAGAGGTTCGACAAATCATTTGGTGCCTTTTTGGAGGTAAGTGGTTCCTTCTAATTTTGACTTCATGCCCATTAAGCTCTAGAACTGGAATCTTTTATGATTCTAATTTGTTGTGTTTTATAGTTGGAATATTATCTTTTTGCCCACTCTAAAGCAGTAAGCCAAAATTGGGCCAAAGCTTTTAGAGCCTTGAAAGAAGCTCATGCAGAAGCTGAGAAGGTTTGGGCTGAGGTTGACATTCTAAAGGTCACCTCGAAGATCCATTCGTTTGAAGTTGAATGCCTTCAGAATGAATTGAGAGAGGAGTGTGGTGAGATGGCAAAGTTGAGGGCCGAGCTAGCCCTAGAAAAGGAGGAGAAAAGGAAGGTGCAAGAAGAGGTTAGTGCTGCCATGGAAAGGGCTGTGCAGAACTTTAAGTCCTCCAAGGATATGAAGGACATCAAAATAGACTTTGCCCAAGAAGCCTTCTTGGAAGGGTTCCAAGTCTGCATGGTGCGAGTCACCGAGAATTTTTCCAACATCGATATGGATCTTCTCCTAGTACAGCCAGAGGATAGAGCCGACCCTTCACGCACCGATGCTAAGGTCGCTCCTGAATCTGCAGGCGCAGCGTTCGAGCCTGCCCAAGGGCCAAAATTAGTCGAGAATGTCTCGACCTCTCTAGTGGGCGAGCCACCCGAGGTCTAAACTTTTGACATCTATGTACCCTCTTTCTTCATCTTTTTTTCTTTGTGTACCAAACATATTTCAAGTAATGAGAGCAAATCCTTCTTTTTCTTTACACTTTGCATTATATGTGATTCAGAATGTCTCTATCGATCAGGGCCACGACCTCCTTTCTCTGATTGACACCGACCCCATATCTCAGAGGGTTTCATTCAAGCCTTTGATAAAGGGTTTGAAGAAGGAGGTCCACCAATTGAAAAAAAGATTGAAGAGAGTTGAGGCCGACCTTTAGGCCTCTCAAAAAAATGCTATGGAGGTGACTAAGGAAGTCACTTGCCTCCAAAGTTTACACATGAAGGATGCAGCGAGCTTTAGCATTCAAAAAAGAAATTTTGAGAAGGAGCTCGCTGAACTCTGGGAGAGCGCAAGCGACAAGTCTTGGGTGCTCACAGTGAAGATTGGCTCTTTAGAAGTTGATCTCAAGAAGGCAAAAGAGAAGATTCATCTCTTGGAAGGGAGTTCACCGTGGTCCACCGACGAAGCTCAGCATGACTGGAACTGATCGAAGAAGTTCTCCTTGCTTCAGAAGCAGCTGCAGGATGCTGAAGATCGACACAATAATTATCAAGCGGCCTGGGCAAGAAAGATGTCCAGGCTTGAAGGTGAGCTAAAGGCTGCCAGGGATGAGACAACCTATTTTCGGAAGAAGTTTCATAGAGTTCAGTAGGTTGGATCAAGCGGCAAACCTGAGGAGCTCATCTTTCTGAGGAGGACTGTCAGCAAACTCTTGGAGGCTATTGAGGTGGAGAAAATTGAAGTTCAATAATTGAAGCTCCAGTTGACCTAGGAACGTCAAGCCGTCAAGGATGCTGAAGCTGAATCTGAGATTTTGAGGAAGCAGCGGCAAGAGCTCGAGACTAAATTTGAATACTCCAACAGGATGTATATCGACAATCTATATAAGAAGAAGAAACTAGAAGAGGAAATTTTCAAACTAAAAACAGCTTTAGTGATGGCTGGAGCCGATAGCCCAAAGTCTAAAGAGCTCGAATCGTCTTAGGACTTTACCTTTTTTTTTATGTAATCAGTTTCACCAATCTTTATCTTCTCTATAATGTATTTGATTTTTCGTATAGTCAGCCTTTATCGACCTCTATTTTGCTTGTAGTGTGTCCATTGTAATTGACCTTATTAACTTTTACTTGTAATGAACTTAACTTCATAATAAAATAGTACCTTTTTTGTTGTCATCTCTTGCAGATTTGATTCTGGATGCCTCATTTTTCTTTCATTTCTAACGAGATGCTTGTCGTGGATGTTGGGTCAGGGGTTCGTTCCGTGGATTAGGATGGGATTTTTTTTTGGCATTTGGCACGGTCGTAGGGGAATGTGCTCATCAATCATTACTAGGGCGTTGACCTTTTCCTCATTTTAAATCAGCATGGCCTTGACCTTCCACCCCTTGTATGATCGTAGAGGTTTGTCGAATCCATCGATGGGTTCTCATCTTGGCTTAACGAGGCCTTTGACTTTGCTAACGTTAGAACGAGATTCTCCTTCTATTCCTAATGGGCTGTAGGGGCACATTAGGGCTGTCAATAGGGTCTCTCTCCTCATCTTATCTTAGTTTAATGAGGCCTTCGATCTTGCTCACATTAGGATGAGGTTCTCCTCCTATTTCTAACAAGCTATAGGGGCACATTAGGGTAATGATAATGATAATTCTTATTTTCAAGAGTTGAAAATTTAAGACATGAATTTTCATTATTAACTCATAAAATACTCCTGACTGTCGGATCATCATGAGGATGGTGATTGATCCGGAAGGTTGGTGTACAATCGCTTCTTTATAGTAGATGAGTCTTGAATCTATGGTGTAGAGACATCGGAGCGAGAGTATAGATACTCGTTAGAGAATAAGGGTACTGAGCATGACCACCTCGAACAGTCATTAGGAAGTCTACCTTCTCGTCGATGACTTGCTCGAAGCTGCAGTTATATTTGGTTCTTTGATCTGAGGTGCATCGGCAGTTCATCTTGAGGGTGTTATAGTTTGACTACACCATGACTCGATCTCCTAGCCATTCAGAATCTAGAGGTGTAAGTTGGCTATAGCATGTTCATTGTATGAATTGGATTGCACCAAGAGGTACCTCGGTAGATGAGGAGTAGTCCTATGATAATCATGAGAATCAAGTCTATAAGCCCATGGCCATGGCAAAGTGAAATAATAGAAAGAGTTTCTATTAAAGTTTTCACATTGGACTTGAATTGAATGATTAATCATATGATGGATATTAGGGTTTGATGAGTTCACCTTAACCCTAATCCGATCAGGGCTTAAGATAGAAGAACTTAATCACATAGGTAACTGCACCAAGAGGTTCATTTTCAGTTCTAATGGGTTGCCACCATTTGCTGCTAGATGTCACTGGTGGATTTTGAGAGTAATTAGAATGATTTAGATGATCAATCATACTAGTTGTCTAAATTAAAAAAGTTTTAATTCATCGAAAGGTGTTTCGATGATATCGATGATGGAGATCATGACATATCTCATTGCCATACTTTACTAAACCTAACTGGATTATACAAATAAGGGTTTTGATCTGGATATCATCAATTGGACTAACCCAATTCAATTGATTTGAATTAGATTCAATTAGGTTCATAAAAATCATGCTAGCACATGATTAAACCTAATATTCTCCTTTAATTATCATTAAAAGTTATCTCGACTGAGCCAAATATGTTTGGACTCAATCAGGTACCTTTACTTGATTTGACTAGAGCTTGCTAGATTAGAAAAGGATTGTCTTAATTTATGAGATGAATATAAGATAATACCTACCATTTTTTGTCACCTACTAAATCTTATTTTGGACATTTGGTCAAACGTTAATCTTTGACACTTAGACATCTACCCATGTGTCAAGCCATCATAGGAGAAAACTTTTAGACTAGTCCACCTGCTAAAAGATAGTTGGATAAGGGGTGCATGCCTAGGGAGGCATGCGCCCATGGATAGTGATGCCTGGAGTCCCAAATAGATGGGACTCCAGGTTGCTTCGGGATTTCTACCTAGGTGATGCCAAAGACTTATCTTTGACCAGTCTTGGCACCATCTAAGGATGATTCAGAGGAGCTCTCATCTGATTGGACCAAATGATATCATTCCACCAATCAGATTTATATTTGATTACACAAAAGTCCATGATTGGCCGGGATGATGTGGCACTGCATGGCACAGCAGGGTCTATATAAATCCTGTTTGTGCCTAGGATTCTAATATCTAGCCAATTGCCCATGCCACAAGGCTGCTCCTCTCCCTCCTCCATGCCATCTTTAGGTCCTCTCTCTCCTACCCATGCCCAAGAATCTTTGGGCTTTAGTTTGGTGCGATCCATTCAAGAGAAAGGTGACGAGAAAGGAAGAAGGTAGCACTGCTGCAAGAGACGACACCTGATCTTCAAAAAAAATTTTGAAGATCTTCCAAATCAGATCTAGATTTGATATTTGGAGAAGTGATAAAGAAGGAGAAGATCTCCAGATCCTATCCAAGTGGATAACAGTAGAGGCTAGACACTTGCATGCCTAGGTCCAGAACCTCAGGCAGACATCAAGATCATCATAGGATAATCTGATTATCCGCTACAAGATAAAATTAACTTAGATTTAATTTATTCTTTATTTTATTTTATTTTCTTTTATTAGATCAATAATATCAAATCTGAAAAGTCTTAGATCTGATCTGGATTTAAGAGAAAAATTTTTGAAATATCTCTCTTCATCCAATCAGATCTGAACGAACCTAACCCAGAAATAGAATTTTTCCTTCAACTGGTATCAGAGCCAAGGTTCTAAAAGTATTTAGATCTAATTTTAAATTTATTTTAATTAAAAATTAAGATAATTTTAGATGTCACATGAGATGTGATCAGATCTAAAATCAGAAAAAATTAAAATTAAATGATTTGGATCTAAGATTAGAAAATATGCATGACTAGTTCTAAAATAGAATAGTTCTATAGAATAGTCTTGCATGTTTTTAATTTAATTTGATTAAATCATATTTTAGATCTATTTATTTACTATTTTTTGATATTATAATGATTATAATAACATCTAAAAAATAGCAAATAAAATTATTTAATTTTAAATATCATATGAGATATGATTGATGCATGTCTAGACTAGTTGTAGAATAGTTCTACATAATTATCTAGATTAGAATTTATTTTGATATAGATCAATTTAAATCTAATTTTTTAGATTATTATGAGATAATTTAGATCTAAAAATATGCATGATTCGATACATGAGATGTATGCAAAATATGCCATGATTAGATCTAATTTTTATATATGAGATATATGATATAGATCTAAAACTAGTTTTGTAGTATTTGCATGTTCCTGATTAAGGCGTTCCTCTTGGCCGTCCGGTCATAAGAATGAAGAAGGGTTTAAAGGCCCTCTCTTTTCCATTCGATGGGGTGTTCTTATGATGTGTAGGGGTGCTGCGCATTCGTCCTTAATCAGAAATCCAAAACTTACTTTCTGCAAAATCCTAGATCCTGAAACCCTAGGATTTATTGTGCATATTTTATTTATGAACCCTAAACTTAATTAAGAATTAAGATTATGAAATATTAATTAGGTCTAAAATTGAGAATTTTTAGATCTAAGACATATTCATAATACTGGGTTCGGGCTTGGGTAGCTCAATTAGGTCTAAGCGGTTGATCAAACCGAATCAAGAGTTGGTTAGATGGGATCAACAATGCTTAAATTGACCAGCCTAATAGGATTAAGTCTGGGTCAAGATCGAGTCACGATCAAGCAAGACCTAATTAGGCTCAGAGGTTTAGAGTCTGGATTGTAGGCTAACCCAATTGGTTCTGGCTCAACAATTTGGTGTCTAAGGTAAGTTTGGCACATACGACCGACTGATTTTTAATTGGAAGCTACTCGACCTGAATGCATTCTTGTACGAGTTAATGGCATATTCCTTCCACCGGTCTCACTTACCTGGCCATATCTGTTGACACAGTTCTGATCTGAGGTGGTCAATAATCCGAGCTAACCCATGCCACTAGGTTAGTCATAATTGTTATGACTATGCCAAGTCTAGTTTAATGAGACCTGAATCAATTCTCCCTAAGAAAAGATTAAGTCTGAGGTCTTCCACCATTGTAGATGTGCGGGCCCTTCCCGGGGTTGATTGTTCTCGGCTGGATACAGTGGCTCAGTTGCACCGAAAAGATGCAACCATGTCTATTAGGCATTGGATGCTATGGGCTGGAGGATGAGTTGGGCTCAATATTTCGGATACGGTGAGAGACTCAATTAGGAACCCAGTCTATGCAAATGGTGGGTCTGACTTAACTAAGGAGTGGATCAATATTCTGGATACGGTGAGATTCATGAATTAGAGACCAAGTTTGGGTGCACCATGATTAGAGAATCATTGAACAAGAGTTGTTCACTCATTGGCTAACCCATCACCAATAACTGTTAGGTGAGGTGATGAGTCAGTTGGTGAGACCGCACCACCCACTAGAAATCATTAATCATGGAGATTTTTGCATCTCTACAGAGGGAGTGTAGGGATCCGAGAAAATAGTGGGAGCTAATTTGTTTAAAAATAAAA
Source organism: Cocos nucifera (assembly GCA_006176705.1). Taxonomy (NCBI): domain Eukaryota; kingdom Viridiplantae; phylum Streptophyta; class Magnoliopsida; order Arecales; family Arecaceae; genus Cocos; species Cocos nucifera. The sequence continues at coordinate 96,307 of QRFJ01000327.1, forward strand.
TCCCTAAATAAATTGGTCAAGTCATAAATTACAGTATCTAACTAGAATCTTTGACTCTCTACAGAAAAATGTCTGCGTCCAACCCATTGGCACGTATCCTGGACACACATAGACTGACTGGACCCAATTATAAAGATTGGCTCAGGAACTACAAAATTATTTTGGGTTCTGAGAAGTTAACCCATGTATTGGACCAGGACCCTCCCACCTTACCAGCCCGTCCATCCACTTGAACAGAGAGCGTCTCTGGAAAAATGGATAGACGAAGATAATAAGGCCAGATATTACATGTTGGGCTCGATGTCTGATGAGCTCCAGCGCCAACATGAAGATATCGGGACTGCTCGCCAAATGTTGGCTCACCTGCAGGAGATGTTTGGTGAACAGAGTCGCGCAGCCAAATATCAAGTCACGAAATGACTTTTTAAGGCTAAGATGCGTGATGGGCAGTCAGTCCAAGATCACTGTCTGATGAATGATCAAGGACATGGAAGAGCTTGAGAAGCTCGGTGTGAAGTTAGGACTTGGATCTGCAGAATGATATTATTCTGCAATCCTTGACTGATGCATATGGGCAATTCATCATGAATTACCACATGCATAAACTTCAAAATTCCTTGGCCGAATTAATGAATATGCTGGTTACCGCTGAGCTTTCTATGAAAGGTTCTAAAGGCTCAGTTCTTGCTATGGAATGGACTTCTTCCAAAAGAAAGTCTTATGGAAAGAAAAAGAAGTCTGTGAAAAAGCAAAAGGTGGAAGGATCAAAGAAGAAGAAGGCAGAGCCGAAGAGAAGAAGGCCGATGTCAAAGGAAAGTGTTTCCATTGCAACAGCGACGGCCATTGGAAGCGGAACTGCCCTACTTACCTGGCCACCCTGAAGAACAAGAAGGAAGGTCCTTCTGGAGGTATGCTCGTTATTGAGTCTAACCTTACGGTTTCTTCTGCATCCAGTTGGGTGCTTGACTCTGGTTCTAGTGCTCATCTGTGCACTTCCATGCAGGGTCTTGAGGATAGCAGGAGGCTGAGGGATGGAGACATGATCCTACGCATCGGTAATGGAGCAAGAGTTGCTGCAGTAGCCGTGGGAACATACCCTCTTCGATTACCATCTGGTTTAGACTTAGTTTTAAAAGACTGTTATTATGTGCCTGCAGCTAGCAGGAATTTGATTTCTGTTTCATGCTTAGCACAAGAAGGCTATGTGATTACCTTCTTTAAGGACCATTGTAACATTCTTTATGAAAGAAATAAAATTGCAAATGGTTTTCCTTATTAATGGTCTTTATCAGCTACATATTGATGTACCTATTCTAACTATCGAGCAAAACGTGAATGCCAAACGACCTAGGGATAGTCCAAACGATAGATATCTATGGCACCTGAGATTAGGTCATATAGCAGAAGATAGGATCAACAAATTGGAGAAAAATGGGCTATTGAGTCCATTGACTTTCGAGTCATATCCAACTTGTGAATCTTGTCTTCAAGGCAAAATGACTAAACTCCCTTTTGTTGGACATGGGGAGAGGGCCACAGATCTCCTTGCCCTAGTACATACTGATGTGTGCGGCCCATTTGATGTGCCGGCTAGAGGCAATTTTGTCTACTTCATTACCTTTACCGATGATCTGTCTAGGTATGGGTATGTGTATCTTATGAGACACAAGTCTGAAGCTTTTGAAAAGTTCAAAGAATTCAGACATGAAGTAGAAAAATAAACTGAAAAACCCATTAAGGTTCTTCGATCAGATCGAGGAGGTGAATACCTTAGCCGAAAATTCCTAGACTATCTCAAGAAAAATGGCATAGTCTCTCAATGGACTCCACCAAGAACACCTCAACTCAACGGGGTTTCAGAATGGAGAAATCGGACTCTATTGGATATGGTTCGATCCATGATGAGCTTCACAGACCTCCCTGATTTTCTTTGGGGACACTTCATTGTTAACTTCAATTTATCTACTGAATAGGGTTCCCTCTAAAACCGTTCCTACCACACCGTATGAGATATGGCACGGTAAGAAACCAAGTCTGAGTCATCTCAGAATTTGGGGTTGTCCGGCTCATGTCAAAAGACAACAAGCGGACAAGTTAGAGTTTAGGTCCTTCAGAGCTCGATTCATAGGATATCCTAAAGAGTCATTAGGATACTATTTCTACATTCCAGAAGACCACAATGTGATTGTGAGTCGACATGCCATCTTTCTTGAAAAATAGTTTATTCAAGATAGCGGCATTGGAAAGCAGATTAAGCTTGATGAGAAAGTCTCACAAGTACAACGAGCTAAGGACCAATTGGAACCAAATCAGGTTGAGCCAATAAGAACACTACCTCCTCCACCTCGTAGATCGGAAAGAGTTTTCCATCCCCCTGAAAGATACTTAGGTATTATTTCAGAGGAAGTAGAGAAAATGTTCCTCGTAGGTAATGGTGCTCATGGTGATGATCCCAAAACCTACAACGAGACGATATCAGATATCGACTCCGAGAAATGGCTAGAGGCAATGCAGTCAGAAATTGACTCGATGCACTCAAACCAAGTCTGGACCTTGGTAGATCCACCAGAAGGTATAGTACCTATTGGGTGTAAATGGATCTTCAAGAGAAAGATTGGTGCAGATGGGAATGTGGAGACATTCAAGGCTAGACTAGTGGCAAAAGGTTATAGTCAACGCGAAGGCATTGACTATCAGGATACCTTTTCCCCAGTGGCTATGCTAAAATCCATCCGCACATTGCTTGCCGTTGCAGCCTATTTCGATTATGAAATATGGCAAATGGACGTGAAAACGGCATTCTTAAATGGATATCTTGAGGAAGATATCTATATGGAACAGCCGCTAGGTTTCACATCCAGTGATACTGATCACAAGGTTTGCAAGCTGCAAAGGTCCATATATGGACTTAAGCAAGCATCTCGGAGCTGGAACACTCGTTTCAATGATGTGATCAAAAAGTTTGGTTTCATCAAAAATGAAGAGGAACCATGTGTTTTCAAAAAGGTCAGTGGGAGCGCTGTTGTCTTCCTCGTATTGTACGTGGATGACATCCTCCTTATTGGGAATGATATTCCCATGTTGACATCAGTCAAAATGTGGTTGTCCAAGGAATTCTCCATGAAAGACCTAGGTGAAGCATCCTTTATTCTAGGAATTAAGGTCTATAGGGATAGACCGAATAGGATGCTAGGACTTTCACAGAAGATGTACATAGAGGAAGTACTAAAGAGGTTTAGTATGGAAAACTCTAAGAGGGGATTAATACCCTTCAGACATGGTATTCATCTTTCCAAGAAGATGTGCCCTAGCACACCTGAGGAAATAGAACGCATGAGCAAGATCCCTTATGCTTCTGCAATAGGGAGCCTCATGTATGCCATGCTATGTACACGACCTGATATAGCCCATGCTGTGAGTGTCACAAGCAGATATCAGTCAAATCCAGGTGAAGAACACTGGACTTCTGTGAAATGTATCCTTAAGTACTTGAGAAGAACTAAGGATATGATGTTGGTCTTTGGTAATGGAGAACTCCAAGTCCAGGGATACACAGACTCGGATTTCATGTCCGATATAGATGATCGAAAGTCGACATCTGGGAGTCTGTTTGTGTGCAATGGTGGTGCTGTCAGCTGGAAGAGTTCCAAGCAAACTGTGATAGCAGATTCCACCATGGAAGCAGAATATATCGCTGCATCAGAGGCTGCGAAGGAAGCATTCTGGTACAAGAAGTTTGCTGCAGAAATTGGAGTAATGCCATCAGATGCCATTCCTCTATACTGCGACAACAATGGCGCCATAGCCCTTGCTAAGGAGCCGAGGTCTCACCAGAAAATCCAAGCACATTGAGCGGCGATACCACCTCATCCGCGATTACCTCGAGAAGGGTTACGTCGAGGTCAAGAGAGTCAACTCCACAGATAATGTGGCAGACCCACTTACAAAGCCGTTGGGCCAGCAGAAGATCGAAGCCCACCTTGAGAAGATGGGACTTAGACTTGTAGCCAATTGGCTTTAGGACAAGTGGGAGATTGTTAGATATATGTGCCCTAGAAGCCAGAATTGGCTGACACTTGTAATACACTTCTAGGGGCAAAATTATAATTTTGACTATAATCAATAAAATGGGTTATTTTCTATCACATATGTGTATTTAGTGTCTGTGATACATCCTTTGAGTTAATGGTAATGATAATTCATATTTTCAAGAGTTGAAAATTTAAGACATGAATAATCATTATTAACTCATAAAATGCTCCCGACCATAGGATCATCACGAGGATGGTGATTGATCCGGAAGGTTGGTGTACAATCGCTTCTCTTTAGTAGATGAGTCTTGAGTCTACGGTGTGGAGACACCGGAGCGAGAGTACAGGTACTCGTTAGAGAACGAGGGCACTGAGCGTGACCACCTCGAGTAGTCATTAGGAAGTCTACCTTCTCGTCAATGACTGACTCGATGCTGCAGTAGTGTGTCTGGTTCTTTGACCTGAGATGCATCGGCAGTTCACCTTGAGGGTGTTATAGTTTGACTACACCATTACTCGGTCTCCTAGCCATATGGAACCCTGAGGTGTATGTTGGCTATAGCATGTTCATTGTAGGAACTGGATTGCATCAAGATGGAATCTATCTACCTCGGTGGTAGAGGAGCAGCCCTATGATGATCATGAGAATCAAGTCCAGAAGTCCCATGGCCATGGCAGAGTGAAATAATAGAAAGAGTTTCTATTTAGATTTTCACATTGGACTCGAATCGAATGATTACATCATATGACAGAGACTAGGGTTTGACGAGTTCACCTTAACCCTAATCTGATCGGGGCTCAAGATAGAAGAACTTAATCACACAGGTAGCTGCACCAAGAGGTTCGCATTCAGCTCTGATGGGTTGCCACCATATACTGCTAGGTGTCACTGGTGGATTTTGGGAGCAATTAGAATGATTTAGATGATCGATCATTCTAGCTGTTCGAATCAGAAGAGTTCTGATCCATCGAAAGGAGTTTCGATGATGTCGATGATAGAGATCATGACATATCCCATTACCATACAGAACTGAACCTAACTGGGTCACACAAACAAGGGTTTGAATCTGGTGATCATCAATTGAACTGATCTAGTTCAATTGATCTGAATGAGATTCAATTAGGTTCAAGAAAATCGTGCTAGCACTCGATTGAACCTAACGTTCTTCTTTTACTATCATAAATAAGTTGTCCTGACTGAGCCAAAAGTTTGCTCATCAGAGCTTCACTTGGTCTGACTGAGTATCAGTCAAAAAAAATGAGATTTATTTTGATCGTATTAAAATATAAGGAACCTCCAAATCACTTTGACCATAGAGTCAAGCACTTGGTGGCGATCCAAACCAGACAGACATCAGGATCATCATAGGATAATTTGATTATCCACTACAAGATAAAATTAACTTAGATTTAATTTTTTTAAAATTTTATTTTATTTTCTTTTATTAGATCAATAATATCGATCTAAAAAGTCTCAGATCTGATCTAGATCCAAGAGAGAAATTTTTAAAATATCTCTCTTCATCCAATCAGATCTGAATAAATCTGATCAAAAGTAGGGTTTTCCCTTCACTCTCTCCTCATCTCATCTTAGTTCAACAAGGCCTTCGATCTTGCTCACGTTAGGATGAGGTTCTCCTCCTATTCCTTACAGGTTGTAGGGGCACATTAGGGACATTGGTAGGGCCTCTCCCCTCATCTAGTCTTAGTTCAACGAGGCCTTCGACCTTGCTCACGTTAGGATGAGGTTCTCCTCCTATTCCTAACGGGCTGTAGGGGCACATTAGGACCATTGGTAGGGCCTCTCCTCTCATCTCATCTTAATTCAATGAGGCCTTCAACCTTGCTCACGTTAGGATGAGGTTCTCCTTCTATTCTTTATAGGCCACTTTTGGTTGCTTCAGAGTTGTCATTACACAGTCTTTGTGCCAAGAAGTAATGATGTTAAAATAGAACGAATTTTATTGAAGAAAAGTTACTAGTAGTACATTCTTAAGTTTTTCGAATTCCAAGGATATGGGAGTGTCATCCCTTCAAGCAATAAGTTTTGGGTCAGATGACCTCCTCCACTCTATATGGACCTTCCCAATTCAGAGCATGCTTTTCTTGCTCTTGAGGCTTCGAAATGGATGCTCCTCGGAGCACCAAATCTTTCACTCTGAATGCTTTACTTTTTACTTTTGAGTTATAGTATCTGGCCACTCTTCATCTATAGGCTGCCATCCAAACTTGGGCATCTTCTCTCTTTTCTTTCAATAGATTGAGATTGACTCTGAGATCCTATGAGTTATGATACTCATTGAAGGCCATGATCCATGCTGATGGAAGTTTAAGCACGATCGAGATGACTGCCTCCATCCCAAAGGCTAGGGCAAATGATGTTTTTCTAGTTAGTATCCTATGAGTAGTTTGGTACGCCTAAAGAACGTGGTAGAGTTCATCCACCCAAGTCTGCCTTGCTCTTTCAAGCCTTGTCTTGATGTCTTATAGTAAAATTCTGTTGGTCATCTCTGCTTCACCATTTGTCTGTGGATGGACCGCTGACGTGAAGTGATGGAAGACATTTAAATCTTCGCAGAACTTAGGGAATCTCATCTCAGCAAACTATCATCCGTTATCTATTATGAGAGTTCAGGACAGACCAAACCGATAGATGATTAACTTCCAGATAAAGTCCTATACCTTATCCTTAGTAATTTTTGCTAGTGGTTTGGCTTCGACCCATTTGGTGAAGTAGAGAATTGCAACCAGGAGGAACTTCTATTGTCCAAATGCCATTGAAAAAGGGCGAAGTATATCCATTCCCCACTACGCAAATGGCCAAGGTGCGCTTAGTGGAGTAAGCTCAGAGGCCGGCTGCCTTTGTATGTTTGCATTTTTTTGACAGTGGTTATATTTCTTGACATACTCTATAGAGTTGTGGTACAAGATCGATCAATAATATCCTTGCCAAAGTAGTCTTTATGATAGGAATCTAGCTCCTACATGATTCCACAAATTCCCTCGTGCACTTTTCATAATGCAAAGTCCGCCTCTGAAGGTCGGAGATATCTTAAAAGTGGTAGCGAATATGATCTTTTATATAGCTTGCGCTCATACAAAACATACCGGAAGGCTTGATTCCTGAGTTTTTGAGCTTCTTTTGGATCATGAAGAAGAACTCTCTTTTTGAGATAGGCAACTAACGGGTCAATCCAGCTTAGCTCATGCTCCATCTGCATAACAAGCTATGATTTCTCTGAGCTTGGGCATTTTAGAATTTCAAAAAAATACTTATTTGAATAGTTCGGCCGAGGCTAAAGTGGCCAATTTAGAAAGGAGGTCAACTCTTATATTTTTTGTCCTCAAAATCTGTTGAATGTCAAAACTGTCGAAGGCCAAAGTCAAATCCTTTACTTTCTCAAAGTTTTTCATCATACTTTCCTTCCATGCTTTATAGTTGCAACTAACTTGGTCGACCACATTGAAAATCATCATAGACCTAAAGTCAACTTACTTTTAACTCTCTTACTATTTTTAATCCAGCGATCAATGCTTCATATTCGGCCCCAATATTAGTTGCAGAAAATTTGAGGCATAGCGCATATTTGGTGATGACTCCCTCGAGGTTGACTAAGACCAATCCCGCACCTGCTCCAGTAGTGTTGGACGAACCATCCACGTACAGGTTCCAAAAATCTTTGAAAAGGTCGGCACTCTCTTTGGAGAGGCTCGGTTGCAACAATGAGATGCCGATCTCATTCTGTTCAAGCTCGACTTCATCTAGAATGGTACATTCTACTATAGAATCTATCAATATCTGAGCTTTGATCGATGGTCGGGATCGATAATTGATGTCAAACTCTGTGAGCTTGATTATTCATTTTGTGATTCTTCTAGAAGCATCCGTTTGATGAAGGACTGCTTTTATTGATTGATCCATGAGGACCGTTATGGTGTGCCTCTGAAAGTAAGGTTGGAGTCTCCTGACAGCAATCAAAAGAGAGTAAGTCAATTTTTCTAACTTAGAGTACCTGGTCTCTGCATCCCTTAGGATCCGGCTTATATAGTAGACTGATCGCTTTATTTTTGCTTCCTCCTTGACCAGGACTACTGCCAAGGCTGTCGGAGAGACTGCTAAGTACAAGAATAATTCTTCTCCAAATTTAGGCTTTGCTAGTAGTGGGGGTGAGCCGAGGTAGTTTTTGATCTCCTTAAATATCCATTGGCACTCCATCGTCTAGCAAAAATTCTTTAGTTGTTTGAAAACTTGGAAGAAGGGCATGCATCACTCGATCAATCTCGAGACAAAGCGATCTAGGGATGCCACTTTTTCAGTCAGGCGCTAAAGTTTTTTTATTATTTTTGGAGCGGTCATCCTCTGAATAGCTCGAATTTTTTTTAGATTTGCTTCGGTCCTATGCCTTGACACCATAAATCCTAGAAACTTTTTTGAGGTCACACCAAAGGTGCACTTGATCGGATTCAGCTTCATCTTGTACTTCTTAAGTACATTGAAGGTTTCTTTGAGGTCGGTGATGTGGTTTATTGAAGCTCGGCTTTTGACGAGCATGTCATCCACATACACCTCCATGTTGCGGTCGATCTGCTCCTTGAAGATCTTATTGATTAGGCATTGGTACGTTGCCCCTACATTTTTGAGTCCAAAAGGCATAACCCTATAATAGTACAAACCACAGTCAGTAACAAAAGCAGTTTTCTCCTTATCCTTTGGTGCCATCCATATTTGGTTATAGCCGAAAAAGACATCTATGAAGGTGAGGAGCTCGTGACCCGAAGTTGCGTCTATCAGTTGATCAATCCTGGGTAGAGGGTAGCTATCTTTCGGAAAGACTTTGTTTAGCTTTTTGAAGTCTATACACATCCTCCACTTATTGTTTGTCTTTCTTACGAGAGCCACATTTGAGACCTAGCTCGAGTAGTTAACTTTTTGGATGAATCCAGCTTTGAGGAGCTTGCCTACTTCTTCTGTAATTGCTTTCTGCCTCTCCAGGGCATGGTTGTGCATCTTCTCTTTTACTGGCCAATACTTAGGATCAATGGCCAGTCGATATTCCATGACCTCGACATCAATTCCTGACATATTCACTGGGACCCAGGTGAAAATGTCCATGTTCTTTCTGAGGAAGGTGATGAGTCACTCCCGAACCTCATCCTCCAAGTTGGAGCCGATCTACACAGTATGCTTCGCGCTCCCATTGTTTAAGGGCATAGATATGAGGTCCTCCATAGGCTCGCCCTGCTCCTCAGTAAGGTCATCATGGACATCCAGCCCATCAATAGGATAAAGGTCGACTGGATATTTTTCTGTAGGGCAATAGAGTAACAGCATCTTGCTAATGCCTAGTCTCCCCTGATCTCTCCAATTCTATAGCTCGTTGGGAACTTCACCTTTAGATAATAAGTTGACACCATTGCTCGAAGTGCATTCAAACTAGGTCGGTTGAGAATAGCATTATAGGTAAATGGAGACTTTACAACTAGAAAATCAATCTATGCCTTAACCAGCTTCGGACGTTGCCCTATAGTCATAATCAAAGTTATTATGCCCTCAACTAGCACGGCATCGCCAGTGAAGCCTACCAATGGAGAGTTCATAGGTTCCAAGTGATTATTGAGTAAGAACATTTTTAAGAAAGCATCATAAAATAAAACATCAGTAGAGCTTCCATTATCTATCAAAATGAGGTGCATATCATAGTCGGCAATGTTTAAAGAGATTACAACCACATCATTGTGCGAGAACTGGACTCCTTGGGCATCCTCATTGGTGAAGGTAATGGGCTCTTCAGTTCTCCACCTCTTTCTAGGCTTGGCTGACCCGCTAGCCTCTCCTTGCTAAAGTCCCCTAGAGATGGTGTTGATGATGTGAAGGGGTGGCTGATCCGCCTGCTACTCCTCCCTTTATGATTCTGATTGTGGCAATATCCTTGGTCGATCTTTCCGTCTTTCATACCGATGCCATAGGAATCGACCAAGTCTATCTCATCTGATAAGCTCCTCGATCTCATCTTGGACTTGAATACATTCTTCAGTATCATGACCGTGGTCATGATGATAGAGGCAGAACATGTTTGGGTTGCGTCTGCTAGGATGGGAGCGCATCCTTTCGAGCCTCGGTAATTGCTCCTTAATCTTCATTAGCACTTGCATTTTTGGAGCGTTGAGGGGGGCATAATTGTGGAACCTTCAAGAGGGGAATCCCGCTGTGCCCTTCTATTGGGACTTTCCTGCTTCCAAGCCCGGAGAAGAGTTCGAACTTACTTGCACTCAAGGAGAGTTTGAGAGCATGGTCGAGCTTCACTCAACTTTCCTTCCTCAGTGGGCCTGCCTGGCTCATCGATTCACCGCTCTCCAACGGCTTCATTATCCTTGGCCTTGAAGGCCTCTTTTGCTCGAGCATATCCTTCAGCCCGAGCTAGCATATCAGCAAAATTCTTGGGATACTTCTTCTCTAGAAAGAATAGTAGATTGTTCTTCTAAAGGTCATCCTTTAGCACAGCCATCGCAATAGATTGGTCCAGATTTTGAATCTCTAGCACAGTGGCATTGAATCGATTAACAAAAGCTTGGATGGATTCTCCCTCCTATTTCTTGATGTTGATGAGAAATTTTGAGCCCCGCTTAGGATGTCGGCTACTAATAAAATGAGCTACAAATTGATGGCTCATCTGATAAAAAAAAAAGATGGTATTCGGCTTGAGGGCCAAGTACCAGTTTCTGATGACTCCCTTTAGGATGGAGGAAAAGGCTCGACAGAGAATGGCGTCTGGTGTACCATAGAGCAGCATCATCATCCGAAAGGCCTCTAGATGATCAACCGAATTAGAGGTCCCATTGTAGCTCTCAAATTGAGAGAGCTTGAAGTTTGATGAGATCTATTCCTGCATGATGCATTGAGAGAAAGGAGGATTGGTACAGATATCACTACCATGAGAGGGGGGAGCATGGTAGAGTTCTTTGATCCATCGGTTCATCTCTTGTAGTTTTTGATTCAGATCCTCTCGATCGTGGATTTCTAAGGTCTTTTGGCTGAATGGAGGCAAAGTTCCCCCAGGGGTAGAGTCATGATCAAAGTAGGGGCTCTCGACTCTCTGCTTCCCCTTTTTGGAGGTCATCGATTGGTTAGCCCAAGTCGACCATCCCCAATTGGATCATGGAGCTTCGAAGAAGCCTGCTCTGACTGAATTGGCACTAGAGCCTGTCGCTGCATGGCTTGCATCGCCTCCATGAGATCGCAAATCTACTAGATCAGTAGGTTGAACTGCTTCACATCTACCATGGCTATAGGTGGATCTTGAGTTGCCAGAGCTAAAATGGTAGCGAATAGATCTAGAAGGGATCTAGCTATAGAGGCGTTGACCATCGGGTTGAAGCTTTCCTAGGAGATATTTTTTTTTTTGAAAGAACTCTAGAGAAGAAGAAGAGAGATTGCTGCTAAGCACTCCTTTAAGAACAAGAAAACCTCAGAAATAGAGCACCCTTCCTCTAGCGCCAATCTTATTGATGCAAAATCTGATCGTCACTGGAGAAGCACCGAAGTCAGAGAAGAAGAGATCACTATCGATGACCTACAAAATAAGTCTCATCTAGAGCCTGGGGGGTGGCTCTGGCAAGATCCTCTGATAATCAAGTCAGCTCTTTCGATCAATAGAAATGGAGTACTCAGTCGAGAAAGTTGTAGAGTATTGAGAAGGAGAAGAAAGCCTAAAGAAAATATATTTGAAGGATCTCTTTTATAGATGAAGCCTATAACAAACTGATAGTGATAGCTATAACTGTTGGGTAGTGGGCCGCTTGGAGCCATGTGGAGTTTGTTATGGAGGATATTGTCTGTTGTCGTGAGGTGCCAGTCTGTTTGAGATTTGATAGTCGATGTTTGGAGGAGTAGGCATCAGTTGGTGATGACCTTTGAGCTATATCAATTTTAGAGGAGTTCAAACTCCTCTAAGGTAGTTTGGGTATGGGTCGGTTCATGCCGTGTCCGAGGTCAGATTTGTGTAGGAGAGGAGACTCTTCTAAGATCAAGAAGTAGATCTACTGGAGAGATCTATGTGCATCTCTTCTGAAGAAGAAATCCAAGGAAGAATTTGCCTGATGGAGGAACCCAACTACTGGAGAGAATTTGGAAGGAGTTCACCTATTGGAGGAGTCCAGAAGAAATTCGCCTATTATGGATCTGGAAGAAGTTTGACTGCTAGAGAAGTTCGACTGTTGGAGGAGTTAGCCTATTGGAGAAATCCAAAAGAAGTTCGCCTGTTAGAGTCCGGAAGGAGTTCGACTGCTAAAGGAGTTCACCTATTGAGAAAATTCGAAAGGAGTTGTTAGGAAAATCCGAAAGAAGTTCGGCTACTAGAGGAGTTTGCCTGTTGGGAGAATCTAAAAGAAATTCGTCTGTTGGAGGAATCCAAACTCCTCTAAGGAATCCACGACGTCTTATCGAATCCAAAATCAATCTTTTCAATCAATCAGATTCTCTGGCTATAGTGTTGGAGGTTGACCATTCTAGAATGATTTAGAGCTTGAATATTCCTATGGGTTGAGGTTCAATTTCTATAACCACAACCAGATGGAACTGATTTAGTCAAAATCTTAGCCAAACTTTGGTAGGCGTGGATTTATCCCCAACACCTTATATTGTCTATTTTTTGATGTGAATAATATTGTTTACTTAGGCAACGGTATCCGGTTACTCGGTGAAAGATCAATATTTAGAACTTACTTTTTTATTTCTCTTTTATTTTATTTTTTTAAATTTTTCACTCATTCCTATATAAAGTAGATTCTTTATTGAATATAGGCTAGAAGAAGGTTTTAGAATCACTCAAAAATTTATCTATTTTAGACTTGATCATTTATTGAATTTTCTTAATAATTTGATTCTTAGTATTTCAAAAATTCTCTAGGCCATTAATCAATCATCGATTAAAATGTCTAAAAAATTTTAAATCTGTATGAAATCAAGTACATAAGACTAATTATTACCATACTTGAGGACTTAAAAATTTTATTTATCCTCCCCCAACTTAATTTCCACTATCTTCAATGGAGGAAAGAATAATAGAGTATGATAAATAACAAGAAGATAACAAGGAAAGAATTCATCTGGTTTAGTATGTTCTCAACTTGGTCTGGGTTTTAATTATTCTTCATTCAGCATGGGTTTGTAGTTCTCCCCCTAACTTATTCTTGAAAGAAAGGTAAACTAAAAATAAAAAAATTAAATATAAAAACCTGGGTTGTCTCCCATTAAGCACTAAATTTAACGTCTTCAGCCAGACTTGTCCAAAAATTAATCTGAACAAATCGGTTCGTAAAGAACCATAGCTTCTTCATTAGATTCAATGGGTAGTTTCAAGAATGGTTTCAGTCATTATCCATTAACTTTAAAAGTAACATCATTACTTGGATTTTCAATTTCTATGGCCCGTGTGAGAAGACTTCTTTAACTATATACGGTCCAGTCCATTGAGATCTTAATTTACCCAAAAATAGGTGTTGCCTAAAATTGTATAGAAAAGCTTTTTATTCAAGTGTAAAAGATTTTTTATTAATTACTTGATCATGAAAAGCTTTAGTTCTTTCTTTATAATTTTTGGCATTTTCATAGGCTTCATTCCTAATTTTTTCAAGTTCATTAATTTATAATTTTCTCATATCACCAGCTACATCCAAGTTCATGTTTAGTTGTTTAATGGCCCACATTACTCTATGTTTCAATTCTACCAGCAAGTGACATGTTTTACCGAATACAAGCCTATATGGAGACATTCCTAAGTTGGTCTTAAAAGTTGTATGATATGCCCAGAGTGCATCTATTAGTTTTAAAGAATAATGATTCCTATTAGAGCTTACTATCTTCTCTAAGATCAGCTTGATTTGGCAATTAGAAACTTCAACTTGCCCACTTATTTATGGATGATAGGATGTGGCCAATTTATGGGTAATATTATACTTCTTCATCAGTGATGCAAAGGATCGGTTGTAGAAGTGTGTTCCGCGATCACCGATAATAGCTCTAGGTGTACCAAATTAGAATAGGATATTTTTTAAAAAAAATTTGATAACAATCCTACTATCATTGATCTTGCATGGTACAACCTCTACCCACTTAGATACATAATCAATGGCTACTAAGATATATTCATTTCTAAAAGATTTTGAGAATGGTTCCATGAAGTCTATTCCCCATACATCAAAAATTTCTATAATTAAAATTGGATTCATAGGCATCATATCTTTCTTTGTGATCTGACCTATTTGTTGACACCTAACACAACTTTTACAGTATTCATGGGCATCTCTAAATAGGTTAGGCCAATAAAATCTACATTGGAGCACTTTAGCTGTAGTCTTTTTAGCACTGAAAAGACTACCACAAGCTTGGTCATGGCAAAAGGATAAAATGCTCTTAACTTCATTCTCAAGGATATATCCTCTTATAATTTGGTCAGGATATTGTTTGAATAAATATAGATCATCCCAAATAAAATACTTTACTTAAGAGAAAAATTTATTCTTGTCCTGAGTGGTCTAGTGCATAGAAATTTGGTCGGTGACTAAGAAATTTACCATATCAGCATACCATAGTTCTAATATTGCTAACAGCAATTGTACATCAGGGAAGGACTCATTAATAGGTATTTTCTCAGTTGGTGCGATTGCTAAATGAGATAAATGATATGCCACTATATTTTTTGTATCTTTCTTATCTATGATCTCTAGATCAAATTCTTGCAAAAGTAAGATCCATCTAATTAGGCATGCCTTAGCATCTTTCTTTGAGAAAAGGTATCTAATAGCTGAGTAATTAGTAAAGATAAGTACATGAGAACCCATTAAGTAGGACCTAAATTTTTCTAAAGCAAATACCATAATTAAAAATTCTTTTTCAATAGTTGAGTAATTAAGCTATGCTTCGTTTAAGATCCTGCTAGCATTATAGATTACTCGAGGTACCTTATCTATCTTTTGATCTAGAACAACTCCTATGGCATGATTCGAAGCATCGCACATGAGCTCAAAAGGTTGAGTCCATATGGATGGATGAATAATTGGGACTGAGGTTAATTTCTTCTATAAGCTCTCAAAGACTTGAGATATTCAAGTATGAAGTCAAATTTGACATCTTTGGCTAATAGGTTAGTTAATGGCCGAGCCACTTTGCTAAAATTCTTGATAAATCGCCTATAGAAACCAGCATGTCTAAGAAAAGGGCAAATTTTTTTTACTGATCTGGGTGGTGGAAGGTTTTCAATTAAATCTATCTTGGCTTTATCTACTTCTATACCTCATTTTGAAATTACATGACCAAGGACTATACCCTCCTTAACCATAAACTAGCATTTTTCCTAATTTAACACTAGATGCTTCTCCTTATATCTTTCTAAAACTAGTCTGAGATGATGTAGACATTCGAAGAAGGTAGATCCAAAGATAAAAAAATCATCCATAAAAATTTTAATAAAAATTTTAAAAAACCTTTCTACCATGTTTGAGAAGATACTAGTCATGCATCTTTAAAAAGTAGCTGGTGCATTACATTATCCAAAAGGCATGCGTTTGTAGGCAAAGATTCCATATGGATAGGTGAAGATAGTCTTTTCTTGGTCCTTAGGGGCTATAGGAATTTGGTTATATCCTGAATATCTATCTAGAAAGTAATAAAAGTCATGCCCTACTAGTCTTTCTAACATTTGGTCTATAAAGGATAGAGAAAAATAGTCCTTTCGGATGGCTATATTTAATTTTCTATAGTCAATGCAGACCTTCCATCTAGTTTGAACTCTTACTGGGATCAATTCATTATTATTATTCTAGATTACAGTAACTCCTGACTTCTTGGGTACCACTTGTACTGGGCTTACCCATGAACTATTTGAGATGGGATATATTATTCCATTGTCAAGGAGTTTTATTATTTCTTTCTTTACAACCTCATTCATGACTGGGTTAAGTCTCGTTTGGGGATCTCTTTTTGGCTTAGCATCTTGTAATAAATGAATTCTATGTTGAATAATCGAGGAACTAATTCTCTTTAAATCAGCCATGATCCATCCTAATGCTTCTTTATTTTTCTTCAGGACAGTCAATAATTCTTCCTTTTGTATAGGGTTTAGATCCACTGAAATAATTATTGGCAAGATTTCTGATGGACCTAGGTATGCATATTTTAGGTATTTAGAAAGTATTTTTAATTCTATCTTGGGTGTTTCCTCCACTAATGGTCTAGATAATGGTTCAATTGGAGACTCCCATCTAAGTTCCATATTGACTGTGGCTAAATTATTGGTCTCTTCAAATTTTTCATAGTTTTGATCTGCTTATAGTTCCATGTCAGATTTTTCATCACTTAGGTCAATGGATTCATAAACATTGTACTGTATCAAGTTGAGGTCAGTTACTTGATTTGTTTCAGACAGGTTAAAAATACTTAAGTTTATGGTAATATTTCCAAAAGAAAGTTTCATTAGACCATTTTGATAGTTGATTTGGGCATTGACTATGGCTAGAAATGCTCTACCTAGCATAACTGGGATATGGCTATTTGAATTTATTACAGGTTTAGTTTCTAAAATCATAAAGTCCACTGGGTAGATTAAATCACCAACCTTAATTAATACATCCTCTACTATCCTTCTTGGTACTTTCAAAGATTGATCTACTAATTATAAAGTCATTCCTATAGGCTTTAATTCTTCCAATTCTAGCTTTTCATAAACTGAATAAGGTAGTGTATTGACACTCACCCCTAAGTCTAATAGAGCCTTATTAATGAAGGTTTTTCCAATGATGCAAGAAATAGTGAGAGATCCTGGATCTTTGTAATTCACTGGCACATGGTTTGATAGGTATGAATCATGCTGAAATCGAACATCTTATCGAACTTTAGCGGGAGCTATTTTATCCCCAATAGAATTCAAACTTGATTTGAATTCAAGCTTGAAACTAGATCTTATCTTGGATGAGATTGTTCTCATCCATCCCAACTCCTTTGTGCACCACCTTAAGAGGGGTTATCTTTGGCGTGCATGAGGGAGATCTGAGAACTCTTTTCACCATGAGAAGCATGTGAAAATTGAGAGTGGGGTGTGAGGATCTGGGTGGGCTTCCATCTTGGCATGTGACTTTAAGGAGAAACGTCTCCTCTAGGATGAGCGACCTAGGTTTTCTTCTAGGGTTTTAGGAAGAAAGAAAAAGAGAGTAGAGAGCATCTCATATTCACCCTCTTCCACCACCTCATCTCCTCCAAATATTTTCTCCTCCTGTGAGAGTCGGAGAGATCACAAGAAGGAGCTGATTCATCCATCTAAAGGGTCTCTATAAGATGCTAGCACTTCAGGAAGATCAATCGGATCAGAGCTTCATGTGGATACCTATAAAGGTTGTATATGTGTGTGGCTAAGAGCAACTAACAAATCCATAATATTCAGCTATGGTGTATTCCAACCCATGCTCAGGTATCGAGTTTTGGAACTCAGTAGATATGATCTATGGTTATTTTGATTTTAGATCTTACATTTATTTTCATGTCAACGATCCTAATGTAGGTAGTTTTTAGATTTGATCTTATGCATGCTAGGATTAATATGATTAATTTTAAGTCTTTAGCTATTTTAGGTTTTGAAGAAGTTTTGAAAATCATGCATAAAATTTTCTATATTTTTTTCAAATGGTATCAGAGCATGGTTGCTTTTGACATGATCATACATGCTTGGATCTGAAACTATATGTTACATTTATAATCTACAGTGTAAAATTATTTCTAGAAGCCAAGTATTCATATTGAGTTGATCAACATGGCCGTCAGATCATAAGAGGAAGTAGGGATTAAAGTCTCTCTCTTGTCTAATCAATGGATTTTCTCTTATGGCATATAAGAATACTGCTATGATCATATCTCATGAAGAAGAACAGCAAAAAGAAATTTTAAAATTATTTTAATCAGATCTAGAATCATAAATATGTTTATGTTGGATATAAATTGATTTATGATTTATTTTGCTGCAATTTATGCAAAATTTAGAAGATCTGAAATTCTACAACTATTGCTGGCATGCTTGCGGAGTCAACTTATTTTCAGTTCAAGTTGACTCGAGTCCCTAATGAGTCGACTCATCCTTGTTGGAGTCAACTCAAATTCTTGTAGAGCCAGCATGGTTTGCAAATGAGCAGACTCAATTTCTGCAGGCTATTTTTCTATTCTTTATTCATCACTATGAGTTGGTTTGGTCTCAAAGTGAGTCGACTTATTAGTTGGCTCAGTCTCAGAGCAAGTCAACTCATAGTGATGAGTTAACTCCAATCTAGCGAGGGTTGCATCATTTTTGTGGACCGAACAAAATTACATGTTTTATGCAACTATTTTAAATCTAGAATTATTTCATTTTCTATACTTAATTAAGAATTAAAAGTAGAAAATTTAGTTTTAAAATTAAGAATTTAAGATCTTAAGATATTGTATAAAATATGTGGGCATGGGTTAGCTTGAATCAGGTTATTTAACTGGATTAGGCCTAGGGTTAAGATTAAATAGATAATGGACTAGATTAAGAAATTGACTAAATCTAACCAAGAGTTGAATTAGATTAGAATAGGATTTCTCTAGATCAAACACAATAGTTATAGTTGATCAAGTCCATAATTTTAATTTTACAAATGGACCTGATTTGTAACTCAGTGGTAGAACCTGAGTCATTAGGCTAACCAAATCAAAATTGATAAACTAATTGGTGTCTAAGGCAAGTGGTTGAAAGGAATTTTTAATTAAGACTGTTCTCTTTCCTAGCCAATTATGTTGGTGCCTAAGAAAATAAATAAGGACCCTCCAACTGATCTCCACTTACCTTGCCAATGTGGTCGATCTAATTTTGATTAGATCACTTAGTGATTCGGATTCACCCATACTACCTAGGTAAATTAGTATGACTAATTTAGGTGCCCTTGAACCAACTTGTCTTTAGTCCTCTTCAAAGACTTGGTGAAGTTAGTGGAAGAATTTTTGATTGCTGGTTAATTTCTTCTCTTGTCTTAAAAATCTAAAATAAATTCTCTAAATTATTAGATCTTTAAAATAAAAATATTATAGGGATAATAAGATCATAGTCTCCCATTAAGGTGGATGGTAATGGGTCCAATACTCTAGGTAAACATTAGAGGTGCTTTATGCCTAGTGTGTATTTAGATATTAAAATTATCATTCATTATATGATGACTCATTTGTGACTATCTGATGAATGGTTGGGTTGGCTAGAGCTTTTCTTAGACTTGACATTCATTAGGTAGATTTACTGAGTATGTTCATGTTAATGGTTGGACCTAACTAGAACTTTTAGTGGAGGCATCTTATGCTTACTGAAGAGAAACATGGGGCAAAAATTATTACTAAAAATTATTTAGAGAAATAATTATTTAAGAACCTATCCATAGATGCACATGGATTGACCAAAGCTTTCCTTGGGCCCATATGTAGTCTGTGTAGATTATAGTACCTACTAAGGAATTAATGTAATTTCTTAAATTGGAGGTAGAGGCTACCAATTCATATAAAATAGTATAAGAAACTTTTAGACTAAAGTCTGAGTCCTTAGGATTAAATAATTCATATACTAATAGGCATTATGTTTTCTTTTTCAGTAATGGCTAGTACTTTATCATTCCAATCACTATTAGATAGTGACAAGCTTATGGAATCAAATTTTGATGCTATTGAAAGCTTAAGATTGTTTTGGAGCATGAGAGGATCTTGTATGTCCTTACAGATCTAGCACCTGAAGAACCCATGCCCAATGCATGTGGTGTGGTCAAAGATACTTTTCAGAAGTGGCTCAATGATCGAACCATAGTATGCTGCATAATGAGGGTGGCGATGAATGATAAATTTAGTCATAAATTCGAGGATCAATGCATAGCTTGAGGATATGCTTCAAATGTTAAACAAGTCTTTTGGCACCCTTGATGATGTTGAGAGATATAAAACCTCCTATGTAGTGTTCAACAGTCAGATGCAAGATAAGACATCGATCATTGATCATGTATTGTACATGATCGAGCAAATTGAATGCCTTAGCAAACTTGACTTTTCATTACATGAATAGTTGGCCAAGGATGCAATCCTGAACTCACTCCCCAAGTCCTACCTCTCCTTCTTGAGTTATTATAGAATGATCGAGCATGCAGTGAACTACCATGGTTTGTTAGGATTACTATAGAGTTTTAAGAAGGACAATCAACTTCTCAAGGAGTCAATTCATATAGTGGGTCAGTCCTCAGTAGGGCATCATTCCTCTAAGAGAGGAAAGAAGAAGAAGAAGGTGTAGAAAAAGAATCGTACAAGGGCTGGGAAGCCCAAAATGACTAAGAAGTCCAAAATTGACCAAAATCAGGCAAAGTGCTTCTTTAATAAGAAGCTGGATCATTGGAAGAGGAATTGTCCTCAATATCTTGCTTCCTTGACCCTAACAGACCAAACAAGAGAAAGAAGCAAATAGTCACTTGTTAAGATAATTATATGATAATATCTTGTAATTTTTCTATTTACGATACTACTATCTGGGTATTGAATACTGGTAGTCCAACTAATATTTGCAATTCATTGCAGAGACTTCAATAGAAGATTCAAAGCCTAAGAGATTTTTGAATGTTGGAGATGAAAGTCAAGATCCAATTCTAGCTTTAAAAATTATCCAACTTATTTTTGAATTTGAATTTGTCATTTTGAATGATTATCATTATTGTCCATCTTTCCTGATGAATGTATCTGTAGGCCTCTTGGCCAAAGATGGTTATTATATTTCAATAAAGGAAAGTTATTATGATATCATTATGAATGGTGTTACTGTAATGCATAGATAATTAAGAAATTATATTTATATTTTATCACAGTCTGTTAGTATAATATACATATCAAATAAATGTCCTAGATTAGATAATATCATGGATGCCTATCTTTGGCATTGTAGGCTAGGTTATATTAACAAGAATAAGATAAATAGGTTAACTAAAGAAAAAAACCTTATTATCAATGATAGAAGAGGGTATAATTATTTTATTATTTTCACTAATGATCTATCTAGGTATCGATCTATCTATCTTATAAAGTATAAGTTTGAATCATTTGAAATGTTCAAATGATTCCATTATGAAGTAGAAAAATAAATTAGGAAGAGTATTAAAACTCTTTGGTTTGATCAAGGAGGTGAATATCTTTCTAATGAATTTTTGATATATCTAAAGGAGAATAAAATTCTCTTATAATGGATCCCTTCTCGGACACCATAATATAATGGAATGTCAGAAAGGAGGAATCAAACTCTATTAGACATAGTTTAATCCATGATGGAATTTGCTAGTCTGTCGATTTCTTTTTAGGGTTATACTCTTGAAGCTGCTTGTTTAGTTCTGAACAATATTTCCTGCAAATCCATTGCAAAAACTCCATATGAGATATAGACTGGATGTAGACCAATACTTTCTTACCTTAGGATTTGAGGTTGTCTAGCTTATGTCAAATATCTGCAAACCAATAAGCTTGGATCCTGGTTCGATAAGTATTTATTTATAGGATATCCTAAGAAAATAAGAAGATATTACTTCTACCTTACTAAAGAACAAAAGGTGTTCATCAGTAATAAGATAGTTTTTTTAGAAAAGGAGTTTCTTAGGAAAGGATAGTCTTTTTAGAAAAGAAGTTTCTTAGGAAAGAAACTAATACCACTAAGATTGAGCTCGAGGAAATTTGACAAGTAGAAGAACCGATACAATCAATTAAAAATATTAAATCAGATTTGATTAGATTAAACCCAAAGCCCAATGTAGAGGTGCCTTTAAGAAGATTTGGTAGAGTACTAAATTAGCTAGATAGATACTATGATTTCTTAGTTTGGGATGATGATCCTATTAAACTTGATAAGAACAATGAGGATCCAATCACCTATATAGATGCCATGCAAAGGCCCGACTTTGAGAAATAGCTCAATGCCATAAAATCAGAGACAAAATCTATAGAGATCAATGGTATATGGACACTAGTTGATCTACCTGAAGGGGTAAAACCCATGGGGTACAAATGAATATTCAAAACAAAAAGAGACATAGATGGAAAGGTGGAGACCTATAAAGCTTCTTTGGTTGTCAAGAGATATCATTAATGTTATGATATTAACTATGATGAGATATTTTTTCCTATGATAATGCTTAAATTCATTCACATTATACTTGTGATAGTAGCATACCTTAATTACGAAATCTAATAAATGGATGTCAAGATAGCTTTCCTAAATGGAGAGCTAGATAAAGAAGTGTATATGATACAGCCTGAAAGATTCACATTCATAGATGAATCAAAGGTATGCATGCTTCAAAGATCCATTTATGGATTGGAGCAAGCATCTCAGAGTTGAAACATGCATTTTGATAAGATGATCAAAACGTATGACTTCGTTAGGATTGAAGAAGAACCATGTATCTATGAATGGGCTAATGGTTCGATAGTAGTATTTCTTATGTTATATGTGAATGATATTCTCTCAATTAGAAATGACATCCCTATATTATAGAAAATAAAAATATGGCTGTCATCTCAATTCTCCATGAAAGACTTGGAAGAAGCATCCTATATTCTAGGGATGAAGATCTATAGAGATGGATCTAAAAGATTGCTTAGGTTATTCCAATCTATATACATTGATACCATGCTAAAATGGTTTAGTATGAAAAATTTCAAGAAGAGCTATCTATCAATAGGTCAAGAAATTTCTCTTTCTAAGAAGGATTATCCAATAACTCCATAAGAGAGAGAGCATATGAGTAAAATTTTTTATGCCTCAATAATGGAATCTATCATGTATGCCATGATACATACAAGACTGGATGTAGCCTACTCACTAGAGGTAGTGAGTAGGTATCAGACTGATCTAGATGAGAACTACTAGAAAGTTGTAAATATAATCCTTAAGTACTTGAGAAATACTAAGAACCAATAGCTCATTTATGAAGAATCTGACTTAAAACATATGGGATATATAAATTCTAGTTTTTAGTCAGACAATGATTATAGTAAATGTATATCAAAATATGTGTTTATCTTCAATGAAGAAGTAATATGCTGAAAAAGTTTCAAGCAGTACACTATAGCTAGTCAATTCTATTTGCGAGGTAGAGTATATTGTCGTATCTGATGCTACCAAAAAAGCTATTTGGTTGAAAAAGTTCATCACCAAGCTTGGAATGGCATCCTCTATTGATGGTCTTATTCTACTATATTATGACAGCAATGGAGCTATAGCTCAAGCAAAGAAACCAAAGTTTCATTAGAGAACCAAACATATTCTACATTGCTATCACCTCGTCTTAAGATCATAGATCGAAGTGACATCAATTTTTAGAAGATCGATAGAAAAGAAAACTTAGCCGACCCATTCACTAAAGCTCTTAGAATCAAGAAGTTCGATGATCACAAATAGAAGATGGATATAAGATACTATTCTTATTAGCTTTAGTGCAAGCAGAAGTTGTTGGAAAATATGTTCTAAAATCAATTATTTATCTGTAGATGACTATTCTCTTTATATAATTTATATATAATTATAAATTAAGAAAAATTATTTCATAATTCATCATAATCTGTGCATCTTTTTATATAACTTCTTTTATGATGAAGTTCTTAGAACTATTTTAAATCGATAAAGAAGAATTTATCGAGTAGTTCTTAAAATTGTTTGCAAACAAATGATATATTATTAATAGGATGATAATATTTATCGAGTATAAATCATTATGTACTATATGGGTTGGTTGTCATCATAATCAAGAAGTGTAGAGATATTAGTATGGCATGCAGGTGAAATATAGGAGCACATTTCATTGAATGACTCAACTATGGAGCACTTTGCTATCAAAAGTAGTTTCGAAGGATATGGGAATAAGTATCCCTCCAACCTGAGATCACCATGGTAACTTCAAGCAACTCACTATATTTTAGTACCAAACTATCTATATTTTCAATATAGTGATAGAATATTTTTAGGTACAATCAAGTACTTATGAAGTCTGTGTGTGAGTCAAGATGAGATTGACTGCTCCTAGTTTTAGGAGAAAATGTTATACTATATTTCAATTCAATAAAATCTTGGTTAAGGTAATCCTTATGATAAGTCATAGGATTTATAAAATTAAGACATAATATGGATGTACTGATTAAGAGTTGACAGTTAACTTTGAAGTCATCCTAAGCATTGAGGATCAAAGGGATGAATTATATGGTAACCATATGCTAGGGTTCTTGAATGTTGCTTTGCAATTATTCGACCTATCTGGATGTTGGGTATTATTACTAGATGATCACTTTGATTAGTACATAAATTAGTTTCTGTGCTACCAGCTTAATGTTTGAACCCATAGGGTCACACATAATAGAGGATTCTATCCGATCAAATGGCTGATCAATGATTATAAATTATTTAAGGATATAATCATCAATATGATTGATGATTGACATTATGCTAAAAGTTAATGAATTTAATGAAGGATTAATTAGCAAATAGATTGCTGATTAGCTCAATTTGATTGAGCATTGAGGATTGGATCAAGTCTAAATGAATTGGATTCAATTAGGTTTAACCTAATTTGGTTATAAAATGACCTAATCGCTAGGAAAGATTAATTCCTGATTTAATCAGGACTTGGGCTCGATTAATTTTTAACTTAATTAGGATTTAATTAAGTTGATTAAGCATCTAATTAGATTAGGTTCACCAATCTCTTTGGGTCTATTCAAATGGGATTTGAATGGGAACCAAATTGAAGGAACCAAGAGTCCAATTTGGATTGGACTTAACCCATGCACCAAGCACCCTAAACCCCATTCCATATCCTCATGCTAATTTGATTTTAGCATGAGGATTTGCACACCCTTCTGAGCATTATCACCCACTCTCTTCTCTCCTCTTGGGTAAGGGTGAAGTTAGTTTCTTGTTTGAATTCAAACTTGATTTGAATTCAAGCTTAAAACTAAATCTTATCTTGGATGAGATTGTTCTCATCCATCCCAACTCCTTTGTGTGCCACCTTAAGAAGGGTTATCTTTGGCATGTGTGAGGGAGATCTAAGAACTCTTTTCACCATGAGAAGGGTGTGGGAATTGAGAGTACGGCATGAGGATCTGGGTGGGATTCCATCTTGGCATGTCACTTTGAGGAGAAATGTAGGGTGAGCAACCTAGGTTTTCTTTTAGGGTTTTGGGAAGAGAGAAAAAGAGAGTAGAGAGTGTCTCCTCTTCATCCTCTTCCATCACCTCATCTCCTCCATCCTTCTTCTCCTCCTAGAAGAGTCCAAGAGATCAGAAGAAGGAGCCAGTTTGGCCATCTAAAGGATCTCTACAAGAAGCTAGCACTTCAGGAAGATCGATCGGATTGGAGCTTCATATGGATACCTGCAGAGGCCATACATGTGTGCAGCTAGGAGCAACTAAAAGATCTATGATATTCAGTTGCGGTGTATTCTGACCCGCACTTAGGTATCGAGTTTTGGAACTCAGCAGATATGATCTACTTTCAAGATATGATCTATGCTTGTTTAGATTTTAGATCTTACATGTGTTTTCATGTCAATGATCCTAATGTATGTAGTTTTTAGATCTAATCTTATACATGCTAGGATTAATATGATTAATCTTAAGTCTTCCATTATTTTAAGTTTTGAAAAAGTTTTGAAAATCATACATGAAACTGCTTACATTTTTCTTCAGAGATACTAGAAACATTGGGATAATAATTTTTCTTGGTTGTGATATAACCTAAAAACTTAGATTTAACACAAGCATGCTGGTGGATTTGAATCAAAGTGCATAACAGAAAAGTAATGGTCCAAATTATTTTCAAATAAATTGGAACAGTAATCTGATATGAAAAATGTTATGGTGAAAGACTTGATCGCAAAATTAGAACATGATTATGACTTGAAGTAGAAGTAACCTAAATTTTTGAAGTCATAGGCAAGAACAATTTCAGGCTAAAATTTCTTCTTAAGGGGAAAGAATATAATATCTTGGCCTAAATGGCCCAAGATCAAACGGGGCCGAGTCAACTTAATTAGCCCAGCCATGATGGAAATGGCCTAAATAGGCCATATGAATTTAAAAGCATGAAAAAAAATTTTAAAAAGGATAGGGATGAAGAAGACTCTTATCAATAGTCTTCTTCCTTTCGATTTCACCAAGGAAAGTTGATTTTGGGAAGGATTTGGTCTTCTTTCCACTCTATTTACAACCCTGATCTCTCCTTCCACTCTGCATTGAAGGATCCAAGATTCATCAGAGAAAAATCTCTCTTTTACTTCTTCTTCTTCTCTTGGAAAGCTCCCACAAAGTTTGCTCAAATCAAGGCCAAACCATTGTTGATAAAGCCTAGTAAGAGCTTGAGACTTTGGTAGATCCTTTCCTTAATTTCTTCAACCATTAGAGCCTTGATTCTAGCTAGTAATTGTCAAATTTTTCTTAGAAGACTAAACCATTATTTTTCTTGGTTTTTGCTATTTTCTTATTTTTTCTATCATCTTCACTACTGACCATTAGCGGTAAGCCTCTCAGTAGCACCATCATCACCCTAGCCACCACCAACCACAGGCATGGCTAGCGGGAGGTCCTCTTTTTCATAGAAAGGATGGTGAATGTGAGCCCCCTATTTGGCCAAGAAAAAAAGAGAAGAAAAGAAGAAGTAAAAAAAAGAAAAGAAAAGGTAAAGGAGAAAGAATTTCTCTCTCTTCCCTCTCTTACTTCCCTCTCCACTGTCTTACCTTAGTTTTTCTCTCTCTATAAATTTTCTCTTTCTAGATTTTTTCTCTCTCAACTACTTGTCTAGAATGTTTGAACCAATAAAGATCTTCCTTCAATTATTCTAATCTGACCCTAGTGAGGAGAGTCCTGATCCATGATCATCGAACAATATACTTTTTTCCCTATTTTTGTTGTCGAAGCTTAGGAAAATCAATAAATTGGCAGTGCAAAGAGAAGTGCACAGCGTGCCACCAATGTAGGGTTGCAAATTCAAAGAGAATGATGAGGTTCAAAGTTGCATTGAAACTTCAAGGACTTTATTATAAAACTACTACCTACTCTTAAAGAAGATGCTATAAAAATGTGATTTAAAGGATAAAGTAAACAAGCAGATAAAGTAGAGTTTCCATTGATCTTCTATGCCTCTTTATATGGTTATGTCAAGTTTAAATAAGTTCTACAATATAGTTACAGCACCATTTATCCACTTCTCTATAACCATATTTGTTTAAAATAGTTCCTTCCTGATGCCATTTAAATTTATCTTTTTTGTGTCCTCTATGTGTCACCCCTTTTTTACCAAGCCCACTAACTTGTTTACTAAGCCCAGATCACTTATGGGTGTAGATTTTTTATGCAAACAATGCCCCCCACATCTTTTATTCTGATAGGCCGGAGGGTTATAAGATGTATTCATGATTTCAACTTTGGTGCTCGTTTTCCTTGGCCTCATTTAATTAGTAGACAATTACTAGGATCCCAACCATAGACATTTATTCATTATTCCCCAAATCCAAAAATCCTTTATGTGTGTCAATTCCTCCTTGGGTGTTTCCTTTGAATTGACATTTCGCGGATATGCTGTACATTAACAAGTCTCTCCTTCTTTTACCTTGATTCACTTTGACTCCCATATCCTTTGTTTCAAGTTTCTTTCATAGCATCTTCATCCCTTTCTTTGGCCAAGCAATATGAAAATCATAAGAGAGAACTCGAAGCTTCCAATATTCTTACCTTCATTAACCTTGAGGTACTAATAGCCGAATCTTCTAGCTTTACTATCCTAGGTCCCATCTTTGATTCCAATGTTCCTTCATC
The DNA here is from genome assembly GCA_006176705.1 of Cocos nucifera. NCBI lineage: Eukaryota > Viridiplantae > Streptophyta > Magnoliopsida > Arecales > Arecaceae > Cocos > Cocos nucifera. Next base: position 124,207 of record QRFJ01000327.1, read on the forward strand.
TTTTTCTTCCATTTTTTTAATTCATTATAAAGAAGCCTTTCTATACCAACAATCTATCTTTAAAACTACTATTTGGAAGGGTACCAACTCTCATAGATCTTGGCCAACCTTTTTTCCTTCTTGGGGCTGCTAAGCCCGCCGAATCTCATCTTATAAAAATACCGATTGGGAATGGCATAGGTTCTCTAATCTTATAAAATTTTTCACTTTTTAAATGGTAGAGAATTATCCCTTGTTACTAGTAGTATTGTGTTTTTGGTCCCCTTCGACTAACACTTTCCAATTTAGTTACAATATATTAATCCCAACTCTTCTTGATCTAGGGTTTTTTGTTTGATCTTCAGCCAATGGGTGATCATTTTTTAGCTACGTCTGATGTTTTCATCCCGATTGATTACTTCAGCCCATATTTGGGTAAGATGGATTTATCTTATATCAAGTTTTATAACAATTGAAGTGGCCTACTTACACGTTAGCAATTAGTGGCCTTCTATCTTGTTTGGCTCTACAAGTTCTTGTTCTATTATAAATTAGTTAAGATAGTAAAAGCCCACCTTAGATTGGCTGCTACATTGGCCAAAAACTATCCCATTTGTCTTTCTCCTGTTTTTCTAGGTTCCATATTTAGGGACTTGAAAGAGTTTTGCTTAGGCTTCACAAGTTGTGGTGGCCCTCTTTGGTTACTTTAGGTTTGGTTTTACGCTTACTTTTCTGAATTTTGGCCTCTTCTATTCCTATTAGCCTCGAATTGGCCCATTTAGAAGGTCCTTTCCTATCCTTTTCTAAATATTTTTACAAATTTTATGAAGGGCTTTCTCAAAGAAAAGACTCATTTTTCTTACCTTTCTTGTGGGCTCCTCATCCTTCATGACTCCTTATGCCTTTATCTACCGTATCCGAGGATGAGACAAAGTCCGTTAGTTTACTTTGATTATTTTTTATTCTTCCTTGAGACTTGCATATTGGTTTGGTCATAGAATTAACCTATAATAATAGGTGCTCTATTGAACAGTATGCTTCTAGTCTAGTGGCTTGCTAGTTTGTCCTTGCTCAGGCCAAACCATGTCCTTTCTCAAGCCAAACCATGCCCTTTATTGTTTTCATTCAATCGAGATCTATTTAACCAAACTTCTATCGATCATTGACCCCACCTCCATGGAATTGACTGATTATATTTACAACCAATCCTATGCTACTTTCAAATTTCATCTTTTTGATCCTAAACCGATCACTGCTAAGGAATTTCTAATCTAGTGGGCATCTCGCTTGAAGACCATTCAATAGGAGCCAGTCTTAGACGTCCTTACATGAATTGCCTAAGGTGAAGCTTCTTTGCTAGCTAAAAATTAGCTTTCCATGTAGGATGTAGGTGGAGCTTCGTTAGCATTACCTATAGAGAAAAGAATTCTTTTGGAGCTTTACAAATCAATCAAAAAGTATGAAAAATTTTATGGACCTAAGTATGCTACATAGAAGGGCCGCACTAACATGCTTTGTAGAAAAGAGACTGAAGATCGAATGCTAGAAGATTTTAGGATAAATTATATCTATAATCCTTAAACTATATCAATTTTTTTTAAATGATCCCTAAACCATAAAAATCTAAGTTTTAGTTTTTGAACTTTCTGAACCATTTTAATCTTTTCCTTCGCCCATTTTCGATGACTTTCTCTCACCAAAAATCCTATCTAGCAGCTACCAGTGCTTACGTAGCTTCATTTATTTGAATAGATGTACTGGTGCTAACTTGTAATTAAAAAAAAAAAACTTTCCTTTTGAATTGGTGCTTCTCTTTTGAATTGGTGCTTTCCTTCCCCTCTTGGAACCCTTATTCCTGCCTCTATCCTAATTTATTTTTCTTGTATCCTCCTCTTTTTCAAAAGTTTCTTCTTCTCCTCTTCGACGAAGATGGAGACTTGTGGAAATTGATATTGTCGTTCTTCCTCCACCCAAATTTGATAGTCGTTCTACATTCGGAGCCCCTGAAGGCCTTTCTCCATCAAATGAAGGATAGTATCTATCTTATTACTGTCCTCTATGTATTTGCCTAGTTTTGAAATGGTTTTGAAGATGATGGATGCTCTATCTTAGTTGTTCTTAATGTATTTGCCAAGTTTTAAAATAGTTTCGAAGATGATGGGTACTCTATCTTAGTTGTCCTCTATGTATTTATCAAGTTTTGAAATGGTATAATAATTTTTTCATATATTGTTATGCATAACATGTCTTATGTTATTAACATGCATCCAAGATTTCTTCTATATATAATTATAATATATCATTATCGTCCTTATTATTTTTGTCATGATAATATATCAGAGTATTGCTGGATATGACTTCTGATTATTTTTCTATCACATTTCATTATGGTGAGAAATTTATATTTTGGCCTACAATATAATATATTGGAGGGCAAGTTTTTATATATGATAATATCGATCCTGATAGAGTCTCTATTCCAGAGTTGGAGGGAATATTAGAGGATATTGGGGTTTCTAACTTCTTTCAATTTTACTATGTCAAGCCAAAAAAATATCTAAATAATGATTTAAAATTTATCTTTGGAGATCAAGACATGTTAGAGATGATTTCAAACATTCCAATATATGAGATGATACGTGTATATGTGGAACAAGGAGACGAAGGAGCTATTGGAGATCAGGAAGCTATGCCCAAGCTGGATCCAGTGCAGCAAGATGAACTACAGCCCTGTTCAGTTGTAGACCCATTACTAAATTTCTAGTATATACCCATTCATGGACCTTGCCAAGATGTTGAGGAAGGCAGTGAAGATAATGAAGAAAAAGATGAAAAAAGCATTAATTTGGATGACCTACAAGATAGTGATTATGCTGGAAGTGATGCTAATGAAGGTAAACCAAGAGCAATAGATCTTAGACATATGACTAAAGAGGGTATACCTAGGCATGAATCAGGTAAACCAAGGGGTGAACCAACTAAATCGAAGGGTGTACCAAGGGGTGAACCAACTAAACGAAGAAAAGAACCAACTGAACCAAGGATTAAAGAAGGTGGAAAACTAGCAGGTTGTTTCCTCAAAATATGCAGTCTGAGGATTTGGATTCATGGGATTCAAATGATGATGAGCATGGAGCTACATTTGATGTATTCAAGGAGAAAACTAATATGACAAATGTATAATTCAAGTTGGGAATAAAATTTAAGTCTTTTGAATTGCTTAAAAGAATAATAAGAGAGCATGCAATAACTGGGAGACACAATGTGAGGTTTGTAAAAAATAACAAGACTAGGATGAGAGCTGTATGATAGGAGAATTGTAATTAAAAACTCTATGCTTTGTTGATGTAGGATGGTAGCACTGTGTACATTAAATCTTACTGTGGTGAACACTCTTGTGTTAGGAGGTTTGGAATAGAATCATGAAGTCAAGTTACTTAGCCAATAAGTACTTAAAAAGATTTAGGAGTCAGCCATCTAAGAAGCCTAGGGAGGTTGTTGTGCAAGTTAGGCAGGATTTCAATGCACAAATATCTAGATTCCAAGCATATTAGATAAAGAGGAAGGCTATAGAGATGATACAGGGATCTACTACAAAGCAGTATAGTAGGTCGTGGGATTATGCTAGGGAGATTAGAAGGACAAATGAAGGTAGTATAGGAAAATGCTTATTAATACACAGCAACTGGAAGGTGAAGCAATATTCAAGAGATTTTATGTCTATTTTTGCTACTTATAAGTAGGATTTTCTAGATGGCAGTAGGCTCATAATTGCCTTACATGCTTGTCATCTCAAAGGTCCTTGTTTAGGATAGTTTAATGGCTACAATTGGGATTGATCGAAATGATGGTATCTACCCAATTGCCTAAGCTATTTTGAGTTCGAATCTAAAGATAGTTGGAGCTAGTTCTTGGAACTTCTCCAACTTGATATTAGCTCGTGCAAGGATAGAGGCTGGACATTCATTATTGACTAATATAAGGTATCATTCTAATATACCAATATGGTTTTAGTATAATATGCTATTTTAATTATATGCTAATCATATTTTATAATCATTGTAGGGCTTACTATCTATATTTGATGAAGAACTCTGAGGAGTAGGTCATAGATTCTGCGTATGAAATTTATTTGCCAACTTCAAGACAAAATTTAGGGGATTGATGCTCAATGATGCCCTTTGAAATACTGCAAAAGCTATAACTTAATCAAACTTTAAGTATTATATTCATGTGATGGAACAAATTGATTCTTCTGCATATTAGTAGCTAATGGCTATTTTTATATGTTTCTGGTCAATATATGCATTTAGGATTTGGCCTATATGTGATATGCTCCTCATCAATAATTTATCCGAGATATTCAATGCTTATATTTTACAATCAAGGGACAAATCTATAATACTAATGCTAGAGATGATACGCAAGACCATGATGTCAAGGACAATCAAGAAAAGGGAGCTGCTATAGAAACATGATTATCCAATTTATCCTAACATTTTGAAAAAAATAGAGAAGAATAAAGTAGTATCACGATTTTGTCTGGCTACATGGGTTGGTGATAGCAGGTATGAGGTTGAATATGGTGTTAATCAATATGTAGTAGATTTGGATAAGGCAGAATGCAGTTGTTATAGGTAGTAGTTGACTGGTATACCATGTGCACATGCTATACAATGTATTTATTTTTTGAAATAAAAGCCAAAAGAGTATGTGCATTATTACTTTCAAAAGAAAATATATCTAAGAACATATTCTCATTTCTTCCATCCGCTTAATGGTCAGAACATGTGGTCTAAGACTAACTTTGTGCCTCCAGTACCTCCAATAATAAGGAGGCCACCTGGTAGGCCAAAAAGGCAAAGAAGAAGAAATGTAAAATTCCACTTAAGGTAGATTAAAAAAGATAGATACAAGAATTTAGTGTGAAAAATATCATTTGATGAGACATAACTCCAGGACATGTAGGGAACAACTAGTTAGAGGTAACCTAAGATCTAGGAAATGAACCAATGGAAGCCAAGGGCAGAGGGGCAGCAAAAGATTCATGGAATTCAGGTTTTCAATAGAGTATCATTGCACACAAGTATGTCAATAACCATTCAATATTTGACTTAGCAAATTAAAATAAGTATTAACTATTTGATCATGCTATCTTACAGGGCTCTACATCTGCTAGGATTAAGGCAATACAAGTAAATGTTGTTGCTGGAGAAGATAGTATTCTAAATGTCGTTAGGACTATAGTAGAAAGAGGTCATGCTGGTAGAGGCATTGCTAGTAGGATTGTTGCTGCTGGGAGAGACGAATATGCTACTGGAAGAGGTGGATCTACTCCTAAAAGAGTTGGATCTACTGTTGGGAGGGCTTTAGCTTCTGATGGCAGGGCTGGATCTATTGTTAGGAGGATTGGTTTTGCTACTTTTTGGAGGGATGGTAGGGCTGTTCTACATCTATTGCTGCTGAAAGTGGTAATAGGGCTGGTTCATCATTTACTGCTGCTGTTGGAAAGACTGAGAGAGCTAATTCTACTACTGTAAGGGATGGTCTTACTGTTGGGAGAGTTGAATCTGCTTCTGCGAGAGGAGCTTCATCTTCAATGAGATGTGCTTCATCTTCATTTGCGAGGGCTAGTTTTTCTTCTGGAAGAGCTATTGTTAGGGGTGGGAGGGGTAGGTTTATGCTACCTAGGAGGACTGTGAGGGGTAGGTTTTGATCTTTATAAACTTTTGTTAAAAAGATATAGTGAATTGTAAATGGTGCTCCATTGCATGTGAAACATCTTGAGTTGTTTAGTAATAAATGACATTGTATACTGAATGGTTGTCCACAGCATTTAAAATATCTGTTTTGGTACTATATATGCATTCATTGGTTAATGCTATTAATGGTAATCCTTGAATTATCTAATCCTTCTATATTTGGTCCTCAAAGTTTCTGTACATTCTCTTATATTTTTAATTTTTCTCAATTGATTTGTATACTAAAGTTTATGATGCTAGTCACCTTTTCAGGGATTCTATGCACATAATACAGGTCCTTGAATAATATAAACATCTTCCATTTGGTCCTCAAGTTTCTGAATTATATAAACAATATAAACTCTCTCATAGAGATTACATTGTTTCTTGTTTGATTACAAATTAGCCAACTACAAGGGATGGTCCACACCTTTTAACTGTACATTCCATGCACATGACATTTTAGGAAGGTTTGGATAAAGTGTTCCATTGGATGATCGATATCTTGTTGGTCCTTCTACTATTAAAAATCTTTTCATTTGATCTCTGAAGTTTAAAGATATTTGCTAAAAGTGATCAGTTAATTTGACTGTATTTTTTGATGGTTCTACTGAGATTTCTATTTATATGCCTAACAGCAAAAATGATTAGAGGATGAAACAAGACAATGAATGATATATGTATAATACAAAAGAGGATTTCATTTATTTGCATTACAACTATCCCAAATAACTCTTCTATGAAACTCCAATACTAGCTAGTTTTGAGTCTCAAAATATATTATAAAATGATAGCATCCCCCAAACTTGGCTACTACAGCTAATTCTTTGCCAATAATAGACCAATAACTAATTAAAAAATAAAAATAATCAACTGATATATCCTCTCTTTGCCATAGAGGCATCCGAATTGCTCCTACTTCGTGTCCAATTCCTCCAACTGATTAATCATTACCTTTTTATAGGGGCATATCTCTTCATCATACCACTAGAAATAATCATAGTATGATAGCATCCCCTGTATAGAGGCATTTTTTTGATTCAAAAAGATGAAAAAAAAAAAAGAAAGTTAGGGCTAAAGAGAACTCATACCCAAAATTATAGGCAATCCAAAAACCTTCGATCTGAATTTCTTCTTGTCCATGAGGTTCATATTTGGATGCATAGCCCACAAAGGTAAAAACCTATCTCGCTCACTGTTCAAAGCCCTGGATCAATGGGAGGCACTAGATCCAGCTGTGGGGCTTCTATCCATAGCGAATACAGCAAAAGGATGGCTACCATAGAGGAGAAATAGGGAATGGGATTGACAAAACAGGATTTCAAGCGGATGATTGCAGAAAATTCCTAGACTGAGAGGAGAATGGAGAGGATTGAGAAGATAGGATTGGGAAGAGCATTTCAGAGGATGAAGACAAGAAAAATGTAATCGCACCTATGCCAACAATTAAAAATAAAAGCCACGTAAGCATCGATTCAGGGCGAGAGAAGTAAACTGATGAGTGAAAGTCACTGAAAATAGGTGAAGGGCAAGATTAAAATGATTCAGAAAGTTTGGAGACTAAAACTTAGGTTTCTACAGTTTAGGGACCATTTAAAATAATTCGATATAGTTTAGGGACTAAAGACATAATTTACCCAAGATTTTAAACATAAGTTCTAACTTTCATTCTAGAAACGTAATTAGGAATGTCTTAGGTAGGTTCTTAGATTGGTCTTCTACTATAGCCAATTTTATGGATGGCTAGATAAGCATCAGCCTCCTAAACCCTCTGCTAGGTTTGGATTGGCTGATTTTGTCACACCCATTAATTCTACTAAAAATGGGAGGGTTACCTGGTCCAAATTATATTGTTCGGATATTGAGTGGTCAACTTACCAAAAAGTAGTAGTAGTCAATCCTTCTTTCAAAGATAAGATTAGCACTTTCTTCCTTTGAAATATTATTCTTGTACTAACTCATCATTTTTTCTATTCTCAAGATAGTTTAGAGCCTGTTCCTATCAAGGAACATGAGTCTGAGCCCGTCTTAGTCCCACCTACACCGAAGAGATGCAAATCTCTAAACCTTCATCTTCCTTTTAGTTCAACTATCAGTCTCCATCTTCAATATAGAAAAGCTAAAAATCCCACATCTATTCAAGTTGACTTGGATAAAGAAGAAGAGGAAGGAAAGGAAGTCTCCTATGCACGGCACAGCTTCAACAGTATCGATGCTGCTTTAGCCTTCACAAACTATTTCTTCTGTAGATGAAGACATCCCTACAACCATTCCAAGTTCAGCCACATATTTCTTGTTGTCTTCACCTCTAAAGCTTAGGGCTCTAGCTTTTGTTCAACCTGTAAGTCACTTCCATGAATGCTAATATTTTTCTTCTATTTCGTAGCTTTAACTTCCTTTTCCAACAGCATAGCCCACAACCTCAGCGTCCTCCATTGGCTTCATTAGCATTGTAAAAGCTAAGTTGACTACATCCTCTACATCTTCGGCTTCTTTAGGACTGCCTCAAAGAGACACTCCAACCGAAGTCATTCAAGCAAGTCATACATGACTCAAGCTTGCCAATTTATCCTTGGATGAACTAATATCTTCATCTACACTATCTGAAGATCAAGAAGCCTTGGAAGTTTTATTAAAGAACACCTCATTTTTATCAACCATAGATTTGCTGACACTAAAAGACAAGTTTTCTATTCTTGCTCAGTCAAACTGGTCACTCCAATCCTCATCAGATGAGGTGGATGCTATACTAACTTAGAAAGCTAAACTAGAAGAAAAAAGAAATCAACTTCAGCAAGAGCTTCAACCTGCTATTGATGACTTCAAGAGGTGGACAAACCAATTATTGGAGAAGGAGAAAACATTGATCGAATTGGAAAATAGGATAATCCAAATTAAAGTTGAGATATCGGCCATACAAAAATATTGTGCCAATCATGATGACCTAAATAGGCCAAAATTAAAGAATCTAGGGGACTTGAAACACCATTTAGCTCAGCTATCTGCACATCTCACTGAGTTACAACAATAGGCTAATGAAATAGAGCCCTTAGGGATATAGATGATATATCATTAGAGCTTGCTCCAATCAGCTTTTAAGAAGTTATAAATTTTACTTTTGCCTTCACTTGGCTTAGTTGAACTTTGTTTCTAGTTCTTGTATAAAAACTTGTTTGAATTATTAATGTCAATCGGTTTGTCTAGCTGAACTTTGTATATCTGCTTTTTCCTACATCTCCCAAATTATAGGATAATATCTTTTTAAGTATTTTCCATTGATCATTTGGTCATGTATGTCTCCATCCATATTTCTCAACTAATACACCCCACCTTGCTGTATGCGATGTGCTATAAATGATCATTCCCAATTTGATGATCATTACCAAATCTTGGCTCTTTCTACCCCAAAGGAAGAATAACCCATCCAGCTTTAACAATTAAGAAAAGTTCAACAATATAATAGAAAATGGTTTAGAAGTCCTAGTGAAGTTGGCTTTCAACACTACAACCATCCTAAATAGTTTCATGCAAACCACGAGACAATTACTGACTGCTAATACTTAAGCCATAGCCATTTAGAAATGCAGTTGGGTCAATTAGCCACTGCCGTCAGTGAAAGAGAAAAGGATAGATTACCAAGCCAACTTGAAGCCAACCCTAGAGCCCAGAATGGTCCACGACCCTAACATGAAAATCATATTAACCAAGTGAATGTAATTCACACATTAAGGTTGGGAAAATAAGTGGACAATAAAGTAGATACACCTGAAGATCATGAAGACTTACCTTTTGAGTCATTTTCCAAACAACCCACCAATCAAAACCAATCTAAGGAACTTGAGTCATCAGAACCAAATAAGTCACCTAATCTATTGGCATGGCCCACCAATCTTATAGCTCCTTTTCTAGATAGACTTAGATCTAGTCGGCAGTCAAAATATTTGGATAAAATCTTAGAGGTATTTAAACAAATTAAGGTGAATATTCCTTTACTAGATATGATCCAACAAGTCCCGACCTATGCTAAATTTTTAAAGGATCTGTGTACAAAAAAAAGGACCACAAATGTACCCAAGAGAGCCTTCTTGGCAGCTAGCGTGAGCTCATAACTTTTAAGTCATATGCTAAAAAAATACAAAGATTTAGCTTACCCTATAATTTCATGTGTTATTGGAGACACCAATATTGATAAAGCCTTATTAGACTTAGGGGCTAGCATGAACATATTGCTATATTCGGTTTATGAGCAATTAGGATTGAAAAAAATTAAGCCAATAGAGATTGCCTAGCAAATAGCAGATCGATTTTTAAGAACCCCAAAAGGAGTGGTAGAGGATGTGTTGATCAAGGTTGGTAGTTTCATCTTTCCTATAGATTTATGATCTTAGAGACTGAACTTGTGTCAAACCCTAAACGTTATACCCCAATCTTCTTAGGTAGACCATTTTTAACTATCGCCAATGCCCAAATCAATTATCGTAATGGGCTCATGAAGCTCTCTTTTGGAAATATATCTATTGACCTAGATATTTTCAATCTAGGAAATAATCAGACCAACCCGTTGATGTGAACTTAATCCAAGATGATATTTATGAGCCCATTGACCTTAGCAATGAAGATGTTGACCTCGAATTTAATCTCTGGTCAAACCAAGAGTCTGAAAATGTCAATGAAATATCTACATTCAGTGACCATAGAATTCGACCAAGATGGGAGCCTCCTATTGAACCACTCATGACAATGGCTGAACCGTTGCCTAAGCCATCAATTGAGGAAGCATCCAAGTTAAATCTTAAACCTCTTTCTGAGCACCTCAAGTATGCATATCTAGGTCCAGCAAAAATCCTACCAGTGATTTTTATGTTAGACCTAGATCCAACCTAAAAAGAAGAGTTGTTAGTTGTCCTTAGAAAAATTGAGAAGCTATAGGTATTGGTTGACCTTGTATCAAAGTTTAGTCTGGTTGAGGTTTTTAAACTTAACATTTCTAGGAGGCAACCCAGCTCCTACTTTTAAATCATGTCTTTTTCATTTTGTTTAGTTTGATCAGGTGCTACCTAAGTGTCTTTTGTAGGGATGCTATTCCATTGGGAAAAATATTGGCTAAGTTAGGGGGAGAGCTTAACGAAGATTCTTCATCGTCAAGTGTGTTCATTTCCATTTACCCTATTATTCTTTAATTTAATTTTTTTAATATAATAATAATACTATTAGGAGCTACCTTCTTCCTCCATATTCTTATACTTAATCATTCTTTGGCCTTGATGTTAATCATACATTTTGAAAAGTAATTGATGTACTATCTAGATAGTTTTGAAATATTAAAGGGTTATGTATTAATAGAATCTTATAAAAAGGTTAAGTTAAAACTAAATCAATTTATGGATAATTCTAACCCTTTCTATTAGTATCAAAGAAAAATCTACTTCTTTGGTGTGTATGGTGTAATATATTGATAAATGAAAAATTTTTTTATTCAAAAAAATAAAAAAAGTTGAATAAAAATAGCTCTAAGTATTGTTTTCATCTAGTAACCAGGCCTCTTTGCCTAAGCAAGCATTGATATTTGCATCAAATAATAGAAAATGTGAAGAAGCCAGTTATACAGTCAGTCTTAATTTATATCCTATTGGATTCAAGTCAATAAGCCTGAGGGGTGTTTATACTTAATACCCTAAAGTCAACTAGTTTAAAAGTCATTGGCAGAAACCTCACTACAAGAGAACTACAAGGGCCAGATAGAAAGTTTAAGAGATTGAGGCATTGCACTGACTATACAAAAATAAAATAAGTAAAAAAAATATTTAAGAAATGGACTTGCATGAAGATAATACCTCAACATATCTCAGGGTTAGATGATTTAGAGATAAAAATAAGGAGTTGGTAAAAGAGATATGTTTGAAAAATGATGGATGCTTTACTTAACCACTTGACTAGACGATATTAATATCCCAATGATATATTTCACTAACTCTCTAATGGGATAATCTTTGCTTACAAAATGATCTAAAAAAATCTCTTTTAAGTTCAAGCAAGCATGTATATGACATTGATAATTATGGGTAGTACTTTTAAACATTTTCATTTCATGAGCCCTACAACTCATCCCACGAATGTTGAGTACTTTTTTTTTACTCAAGGACGAGTAAGGTTCAAATTAGGGTGTGTGATAAATATATTAATTAAATTATAAAAGCATTAAATCCCTTAGTAATTGATCTATATTATATAAAATTTGATACTTCTTGCCTTTTTTTATAGATAATTGAAAGATTTTGCTAATCAAGATTCAAATTGGTCCAAATCCAAACCTAAATTCAAGCACCAAAGGGCTAAGTGCAACCACTTGAAGGGCTAGTCAAGGCTAGGAAGCAACTTCTTTTGATCCAAGGGCTAACATTCACTACAACAAAATCAATTTTTTGTAATGCAAAAAAATTCATCACAAATAACTAATTTTTATTGCTAATAATTATTAGCAACGAAATTTGCATCGCTAATTCTTCATCACAAAAAATCAAATCATAAATAATAATTAGTGATGAAAATTTAATTTTCATCGCTAATAAAAATTATTTATGATAAAAAAAATTTATTAAAAAATTTTTTTTATTCATTAAATTATTTGCAATGAAAATATTTATGATGAAAAATTAAAATTTTTCATCATAAATAATTATTTTTCTTAACAAAAATATTTCATCAAAAATAAAAAAATTATTTACAATGAAAATATTTTATCATAAATAAAAATTATTTACAATGGATAGTTTACATCATAAAAAAAAAATTTATTTTTGATGAAATATTTTTATCAAAAAAAATAATTATTTATGATGGATAAATTTCATCATAAATAATTTTTTTTATTTATGATGAAAATATTTCATCATAAATAATAAATTATTTATTATAAAAATAATCCATCATAAATAATTACATCATAAATTATTTTAAAAAAATAAATAAATATATTTTGTAATTTATATTTTTAATATTTATATTTATAATTTATAAAATAAAAATAAAAAAATTCATAAAATAAATTTATAAATAAATTTCATCATTTCATCCATAAATAAATTTTATCATTTTATTATATAAAAATATAATTATAGAAAGTACTTTTTTATAAATATAAAAGATTCAAAATAAAAATAAAAATATACAAAAATAGGCCATCGATCATCAAGCATTGACAGTATTTAGAGAAGGAAAATGAGCCGAAGGAGAGGAGTGCTCAGAGAAGCTTGGACTGGCCTTCTACTGCCTCATTAGCTGCATCATCTGCTCCATCTGTGCTATCCACTCCATCATCTACATTTGGAACAACTGGTACTCATCGATACATGCTGTCAACTCAACAGCCTGCTGTCGATCCTCAGCAATCTATCTCTATATCTCTACCAGCTAGATATCACAGGCAATATGGATGTCAGCCCTAGATGAATGTGAAGATGTAGGAGCTCTGATCCCATGCCCTAGCCTCTTAACATAATAGGATCTCGTACCAAGCACCTGATCATAGATCTTATTATTTGTGGATGTAGTCGAGCCCTCTAGGATAGGCTGGGATCTAATGTCTATCATAGGATTCTAAAAACTAAATTTATAGCTATTTTAAGTTTGTACTAAAAATCAAAATACCAATGAAAAAATAGTTGGAAAAACTTACATAAAGTTCCTGGCTCCCGATCGTCCAGTCCCTTGACCGTCGCTAATGGATCCACTAGTAGATGTCGATCCTACTAAGAAGCTTGCCACTCTCTACATCTCTCTATAATTTAAGAATAATTAATAAAAAAATTTTAAATAGTTAAAGAGTTAAAATATGATAAATATAAATTACTTACCATATGCTCCATATGGCGAGTGAATGCCCTCCAACCCCCACAATGTGAGACTGTCTAACTTAGTTGATTCATAGCTTTTTTGGCATATCAATCCTGCACAATTAACAATCAAATTAGTTAGTAAATAACTAAATTTAAAAATAAATAATTTAATTATTAAATTTTAAATAAAAAAAAGTTATCTGATATGCCAGATCCTCGTACGTGTAGCATATGACAACCCAGTCCTCGATACTGATGCTATCATATGGCTACTGCTGCGCTTCCTCCACCCCTTGGTTGTGCACTACAACATACTAGTGATGATGAATGTGATATCAGTACTTCTTGAAATGCGAGCAAAGATGATCATCTACAGCTAGCTCACCGCACGCAATCATGCTCAAAATCAATAATATCAAATATAGCCTATCAATAACAAATATTATAAGAATATAATACTAATTAAATATTTAAATAAATATTATTGTATCAATAAGTGGCTATAGAAGACCTCTCTCTAAGACTGTGTAACCTAATGCCAATCGAAGAGCATCGTTAGAAAAAAGCTACGGCAAATAATGCCCAACTCAGTCTACCATGGCTCACACTATCCCTTAATAGGCCTAGTATAGCCTAGTAGAATCTTGATGCTAAGACAATGTCCCTCGTGCTCACATCTCCAATGCTCAAGGGCAAGGTTCTTTGATGGACCTCATCCTCGCCTCACCACCATAAGAGAATGACCTAAAAAAATAATGAATAAAATATTAGTATGATAGCCATCTATAAACCTAATAGCTAGGTAGATTAAAATCAAATTTTATCATGTAAAGAATATGAAAATACCAGTCAGAGCTGGCTCACTCGAACTCACCTCACTCAAACCTATCTCTATAGGGCCCTCTAGTGACTCCGATAGTGCAGTTGTGAAAATGGGGGAAGACTCAGGAGTAGGCTGGAAACTCGAACATCGCCATCTCCCTCCTGGCGCCATACCTACAATGCTTAAACTATGCATATAATTAACTTGACATATAAATAAATATAATAATAAATAATAATAGTGAAAAATATATAAATGCTAATGAATCAAATCGTATTGCTTATCATTATTACAAGAGAAGATTCAACAAAGAATATAGATCTACTTATCAATATCTATATCCTCCTCAATTTCTAGATCCTCCTCCAAATCATAATAATCAATTAATATATCATCTTCTATCTCATCGTCATTTATGAACTGATCATCATCCTCCGAATCATCAACATTAAATACAAAATCAGCTTCAACTTTATTGGACGACAGATCAGCCCTATTTAAAGAAATTGTCATAAGTTCTTCATCAGCAAAGTGCTCGGTCAATGTTTGTTCTTCCTCTTGAAAAGCTTTCTCTTCATATAGATCTGAATTATCATCCATCTCTAGTCGAGTTGGTATGTCATGTACGTCTTTAGATATTATTCTTTGTACGATATGCTAATCATCTTGATATTTTAGATTCTTTAAATATATTACTTATTTCGCTTGAGTTGCTAATATATACGGTGCATTCTGGTACCATGTTTGTGCAAAATTTATAATGGTAAAGTATGAATCGATATGAATACTGATCTTTTTATTGCTAATATCCTACTATTCATACTGAAACAAAAATACCAAATTTTTGGACCCATACTTTATTCTATGATATTTATCAATACACCAAGATATTCAATCTCCTCTTCTCCTTTATATCCTATCATAGCAATCCCACTATTCTGGATCCATCTTTGCATCTTAAGTTCTCTTGTATGAAATCTCATTCCTTCAATGATATAGGATGTATGGTAGTTAATCCTTCGATCAGGACCACATGCTAAATTATACAACTCATCGATCGCACCCTCTTCTTTATTAAAATACTTAGATTTCATCTACAATATAGCATAAAAAAATTATGTTGGTACAACTAATTAATTATATAATTATAAAAATATAATGTAATACTAGTGAAACTTCCATGGTCTCCAAATCATTTTGCAAATTTCATCCTATGTCGATCACCAACATTTGTATTATTCTCCCTGGATAGTATATTCTTGTGCTCACTACAATAAGTCATGATTTTTAATTTTATATCAATATGAAAAAATTAGTTAGAATACTAAAATTATGCTAAGATAATACTTACTTAATTACATCTTCAATTTCTTCATAATTATTTAGAATATAGAAGTATGCTTTGGATAGCTCATTCACATCCATAAACTCATATCTTTTTTCATCCATGGGTTGAACCATTTGTTTGAGTATGGATAGTATCAATTCATCATCATCCCATTCATGGTCAACATTATAATCTACATGATTGAATCTTATTTCGATATCATCAAGATACATCAAGCAGAATGTGAGACACTCTGTAGCTACGTATGCTTTCGCTATGGACCCTTCAGGCCATGCCTTAGTACGCACATACTTTTTTAAAGTACATAAGAATCTGCAAATAAAAGATAATTTAAAGAGTTCTAATACATTTACATCTCATAAGTTATATATCAAGGAGATTGTAATTTTTTTATCTTTCAATAGGATACATCCATCGATAATATACCGGACCGATCAGAAGAGCTTTCTTTGGAACATGAACAGCTAGGTGCACCATGACATCAAAAAATGATGGTGAAAAGATTTTTTCTAACTTACAAAGAATGAGCATAATATCCTTCTCAAACTTCTTAATTAAGTTAATCTTCAACTTTCTATAGCACAGTTCTTGAAAAAATACTTCCAACTTAATCAATATAGCTTGAACATTATCACTCAGATAGCCATGCATCACTACAGAAAACAAGCGCTACATCATCACATGGGAGTCATGACTTTTCATGCTAGAGATATTACCGTCATTATTGCCAACACATCATGATACATTTAAAGCGTAAGCATCAGAAAACTTTATAGTTCTGAACTATCCATAGAAACTCTTCTTCTTCTCACTAAATAGTGAATAACATGTATGTGGCATAAAAAATTTATCACCTCAATGAACTAAATGCAACTCCAGCTGTATTCTCATTTTTCACAAATCAAGATGAGCTTTTCAATTATTTTTTATTTTTCTGTGATGTTCAACACTATATTGATTGTTGAAAAATATATCCTAAAGTCAATCATCTAAGTTATAGATGATTGAAACATGTATATGAATTATCTAATAATAATAGTTATTTGGCTGGTTTATCATAAAAATTTTATCTTTCTTAAATGAACTCCTAAATTATGATGAAGTCCTTAGAACCACAATCAATCGATAAAGAAGGATTTATCGGATGGTTCTTAAACTATTCATGATCAAATGATAAGTTATGAACAAGGATGATAACTTATCAAGTGTAGGTCATTGTATGCCATATGCATTAATTGTCCTCGTAATCAAGTAGTGTGGAGATACTGGTATAGCATCCAAGTGAGACATAGGAGTACATCTACACTGAATGTGACTAATGTAGCACTCTACTATTAAGAGTAGCTAGCTAAAGCCAATGGGTATAAGTGTCCCTCCGACCTAAGATCATCATAGTGACTTACAAGCAACTCATTATACTTTGAAGCCGAACTGCCTGTATTTTTAATATAGATTTGAAAGATTTTTGGGTACAGTCAAATACTTGTAGAGTTGATGTATGAGTCAAGATGAAATTGATTACTCCTGATTAACTTTAGAAAAAGAATGACTCATTGTGTTTCAATTTAGCAAAATCTAGACCTGGGTAATCCTCGTGAGGAGTCACGAAATTTGCAAAATTTTAAGGCATAATAGAAATGACTTGTATGAGTGTTGACAACATACTCAAAGTCATCTTGAGTATTATTGATCAAAGAAATGAATTATACAATAACCATGGATCAGAATTCTAAGAATGATGCTTTGCATACATTCAACCTATTCGGACGTCGGGTACCATTACTAGATGATCATTTTGATTGGTATAGGAATCGATTTCTATGCTATCAACATAGGTTCGAATCTATAGGATCATACACATTAGATATTGTAACTTGATCAGATGGTTAATCGATGATTGAGAATCATTCGAAGCTCAAACTATCAAAATGATTGATATTTGACCTAATGCAAGTGTTGCAGGAGGATCGATTAGCAATTAGATTGCTAATTGACTTAATTTGATTGGAAAATCTAGCTAAGATCAAGTCTAATTGAATTAGATTTAATTAAAATTGATTTAAATTTAATTAGATTAAGTCTAATTAGTTTATTGGATAAGCCAATTATAAGGAAAAATAAGTCCTAGTTCTAATAAGACTTGAGTATACCTAATTTCTAATTTGATTAAAAATTAAATTAAATTTAAATATAATTTAAATCTAATTTAATTAGAATCTTAATTAGATTAGAATTGTCTATTAATTAGAATAACTTAAATCAAATTTAAATAAGATTTAAATTAGATTTAAGATGTCTTTGATTTAATCAAAATAGGAAAGTCCTAGTTAGACTAGAACTCCTTTTCTTACGCCATATTAAAGATTCCATGCCCACTAATTAATTTCAAATTTTTTTATATGATTTCCCATGCCTAAGATAGCTTCTCCATGCCCCAATACCTGGTTCCCCATGTTTTTAAAAAAAAAATGAGGTGGCTGTTAGATATATGTGCCTTAGAAGCCAGAATTGGCTGACACTTATAATACACTTCTAGGGGCAAAATTGTAATTTTGACTATAATTTATAAAATGGGTTATTTTCTATCACACCTGTGTATTTAGTGTCTGTGATACATCCTTTGAGTTAATGGTAATGATAATTCATATTTTCAAGAGTTGAAAATTTAAGACATGAATAATCATTATTAACTCATAAACAGCTCCTGACCATAGGATCATCACGAGGATGGTGATTGATCCGGAAGGTTGGTGTACGATCGCTTCTCTTTAGTAGATGAGTTTTGAGTCTACGGTGTGGAGACACCGAAGTGAGAGTACAGGTACTCGTTAGAGAATGAGGGCACTGAGCGTGACCACCTCGAGTAGTCATTAGGAAGTCTACCTTCTCGTCAATGACTGACTCGATGCTGCAGTAGTGTGTCTGGTTCTTTGACCTGAGATGCATCGGCAGTTCACCTTGAGGGTGTTATAGTTTGACTACACCATTACTCGGTCTCCTAGCCATATGGAACCCTGAGGTGTATGTTGGCTATAGCATGTTCATTGTAGGAACTGGATTGCATCAAGATGGAATCTATCTACCTCGGTGGTAGAGGAGTAGCCCTATGATGATCATGAGAATCAAGTCCAGAAATCCATGGCCATGGTAGAGTGAAATAATAGAAAGAGTTTCTATTTAGATTTTCACATTGGACTCGAATCGAATGATTACATCATATGACAGAGACTAGGGTTTGACGAGTTCACCTTAACCCTAATCTGATCGGGGCTCAAGATAGAAGAACTTAATCACACAGGTAGCTGCACCAAGAGGTTCGCATTCAGCTCTGATGGGTTGCCACCATATACTGCTAGGTGTCACTGGTGGATTTTGGGAGCAATTAGAATGATTTAGATGATCGATCATTCTAGCTGTTCGCATCAGAAGAGTTCTGATCCATCGAAAGGAGTTTCGATGATGTCGATGATAGAGATCATGACATATCCCATTACCATACAGAACTGAACCTAACTGGGTCACACAAACAAGGGTTTGAATCTGGTGATCATCAATTGAACTGATCTAGTTCAATTGATCTGAATGAGATTCAATTAGGTTCAAGGAAATCGTGCTAGCACTCGATTGAACCTAACGTTCTTCTTTTACTATCATAAATAAGTTGTCCTGACTGAGCCAAAGGAGTTTGTGCTCAATCAGAGGCCTTCATATGGTCTGACTGGAGGTTGTCCAAGTCAGAATAAGGTTGTCTTATTTGTAAGACATTACCTGCCATTTTTGGTCACCTGCCATTTCTTGTTCTTTGACTTTGGTCAAAAGTCTACCTTTGACTGGTCAAACGTTGACCATTGACCCTTTGACTTTTGACCACATGTCATGCACCTATTGGAGAGCTGGTGGGGGCCTGTCCCCCTGCCAGAACCTGGCAAGGAGAAGGGCGCACGCCAAGGGTGGCGTGAGCCCAAGTAGGAGGCGCCTAGGAGTCCTTGTTGGACAAGGACTCCACCTCCCTTTTTGGATTCCAATTAGAGTTCTACTAAGAATCCAACTTTGACTGGTCTTAGGCGCCCTCTAAGGAGGAATCCAGGGGTCTCTATTCCAACCAATCAGATTTAGATCTGATTTCACAAAGGGTTGTGATTGGTTGAGGAGGAAGAGGAGTTGGATCACAAGAGGTCTATAAATAAGACCCTGCGCCCAACCCTAATTAAAATGAAAGAGAGATTTCCCACGCCCCAAGGCTGCCTCTCCCCTCCTTCTCCATGCCATAGTCTCTTCTCCCCTTGCTCTCCACGTCCAAAAGTGTTTTGGATTTAGGTTGGTGCGATTCAGATCAAGGAAAGGCGATCAAAAGCAAGAAGGCTGCGCTGCTGCAAAAGGACGACTGCAGATCTTCAAAAGAGTTTTGAAGATCCTCCAGATCAGATCCAGATCTGAATTTTTGGAGGTGTGATAGAGAAGAAGAGGATCTCCAGATCCAACCCGAGTGGATACCGGTAGAGGCCAGGCGCTTGCGTGGCTAGATCCAGAACCTTCCGCTGCAATCAGGATCATCTACAGGGTAATAGGATTACCCAAATCAGGTAAATTAAATTTGATTTAATTTATCTTATTTTATTTTATTTATTAAAATAATAAGAATCAGATCTGAAATATATCAAGATCTGATTGAGATCAAGAGAAAATTTTTGAAATATATCTCTTGATCTAATCAGATCTGGACGAACCTGGACCGGGAAATCAGGATTTCCCTTCAACTGGTATCAGAGCCATGGTTCTAAATTGTTTAGATCTGATTTTAATTTTATTTTAATTAGAAAATAAATTGATTTCAGATGTCACATGAGATGTGATCAGATCTGAAATCAGAAAAAATTAAAATTAAATGATTTGGATCTAAGATTATGAAGATATGCATGACTAGTTCTAGAAATAGAATAGTTCTATAGAATAGTCTTTGCATGTCTTTGATTTAATCTGATTAAATCATATTTTAGATCTTCTTATTTACTATTTTTTGATATTATAAGTGTTATAATAACATCTGAAAAAATAGCAAATAAAAATTATTTAATTTTAAATATCATATGAGATATGATTGATGCATGTCTAGACTAGTTGTAGAATAGTTCTACATAATTATCTAGATTAGAATTTATTTTGATTAGATCAATTTAAATCTAATTTTTTAGATTATTATGAGATAATTTAGATCTGAAAATATGCATGATTTGATACATGAGATGTATGCAAAATATGCCATGATTAGATCTAAATTTGTATATGAGATATATGATATAGATCTATAAACTGTTTTGTAGTATTTACATGTTCCTGATTAAGGCGTTCCTCTTGGCCGTCCGGTCATAAGAATGAAGAAGGGTTTAAAGGCCCTCTCTTCCCATTCGATGGGGTGTTCTTATGATGTGTAGGGGTGCTGCGTGTTCGTCCTTAATCAGAAATCCCAAAACTTACTTTCTGCAAAACCCTAGATCCTGAAACCCTAGGATTTATTGTGCATATTTTGTTTATGAACCCTAACTTAATTAAGAATTAAGTTTATGGAATATTAATTAGGTCTAAAATTGAGAATTTTAGATCTAAGACATATTCATAATACTGGGTTCGGGCTTGGGTAGCTCAATTAGGTCTAAGCGGTTGATCAAACCGAATCAAGAGTTGGTTAGATGGGATCAACAATGCTTAAATTGACCAGCCTAATAGGATTAAGTCTGGGTCAAGATCGAGTCACGATCAAGCAAGACCTAATTAGGCTCAGAGGTTAGAGTCTGGATTGTAGGCTAACCCAATTGGTTCTGACTCAACAATTTGGTGTCTAAGGTAAGTTTGGCACATACGACCGACTGGTTTTTAATTGGAAGCTACTCGACCTGAATGCGTTCTTGTACGAGTTAATGGCATATTCCTTCCACCGGTCTCACTTACCTGGCCATATCTGTTGACACAGTTCTGATCTGAGGTGGTCAATAATCCGAGCTAACCCATGCCACTAGGTTAGTCATAATTGTTATGACTAAGCCAAGTCTAGTTTAATGAGACCTGAATCAATTCTCCCTAAGAAAAGATTAAGTCTGAGGTCTTCCACCATTGTAGATGTGCGGGCCCTTCCCGGGGTTGATTGTTCTCGGCTGGATACAGTGGCTCAGTTGCACCGGGAAGATGCAACCATGTCTATTAGGCATTGGATGCTATGGGCTGGAGGATGAGTTGGGCTCAATATTTTGGATACGGTGAGAGACTCAATTAGGAACCCAGTCTATGCAAATGGTGGGTCTGACTTAACTAAGGAGTGGATCAATATTTCCGGATACGGTGAGATTCATGAATTAGAGACCAAGTTTGGGTGCACCATGATTAGAGAATCATTGAACAAGAGTTGTTCACTCATTGGCTAACCCATCACCAATAACTGTTAGGTGAGGTGATGAGTCAGTTGGTGAGACCGCACCACCCACTAGAAATCATTAATCGTGGAGATTTTTGCATCTCTACAGAGGGAGTGTAGGGATCCGAGAAAATAGTGGGAGCTAATTTGTTTAAAAATAAAATCCCTAAATAAATTGGTCAAGTCAAAATTACAGTATCTAACTAGAATCTTTGACTCTCTACAGGAAAATGTCTGCGTCCAACCCATTGGCACGTATCCTAGACACACATAGACTGACTGGACCCAATTATAAAGATTGGCTCAGGAACTACAAAATTATTTTGGGTTCAGAGAAGTTAACACATGTTTTGGACCAGGACCCTCCCACCTTACCAGCTCGTCCATCCACTGAACAGAGAGCGTCTCTGGAAAAATGGATTGACGAAGATAATAAGGCCAGATATTACATGTTGGGCTCGATGTCTGATGAGCTCCAGCGCCAACATGAAGATATCGGGACTGCTCGCCAAATGTTGGCTCACCTGCAGGAGATGTTTGGTGAACAGAGTCGCGCAGCCAAATATCAAGTCACGAAATGACTTTTTAAGGCTAAGATGCGTGATGGGCAGTCAGTCCAAGATCACTGTCTGACAATGATCAAGGACATGGAAGAGCTTGAGAAGCTCGGTGTGAAGTTGGACTTGGATCTGCAGAACGATATTATTCTGCAATCCTTGACTGATGCATATGGGCAATTCATCATGAATTACCACATGCATAAACTTCAAAATTCCTTGGCCGAGTTAATGAATATGCTGGTTACCGCTGAGCTTTCTATGAAAGGTTCTAAAGGCTCAGTTCTTGCTATGGAACGGACTTCTTCCAAAAGAAAGTCTTATGGAAAGAAAAAGAAGTCTGTGAAAAAGCAAAAGGTGGAAGGATCAAAGAAGAAGAAGGCAGAACCGAAGAAGAAAGGCCGATGGCAAAGGAAAGTGTTTCCATTGCAACAGCGACGGCCATTGGAAGCGGAACTGCCCTACTTACCTGGCCACCCTGAAGAACAAGAAGGAAGGTCCTTCTGGAGGTATGCTCGTTATTGAGTCTAACCTTACGATCCAGTTGGGTGCTTGACTCTGGTTCTAGTGCTCATCTGTGCACTTCTATGCAGGGTCTTGAGGATAGCAGGAGGCTGAGGGATGGAGACATGATCCTACGGGAATGGAGCAAGAGTTGCTGCAAACATACCCTCTGATTACCATCTGGTTTAGACTATCTATGGCACTAGCTGAGATTAGGTCATATAGCAAGAAGATAGGATTAACAAATTGGAGAAAAATGGGCTATTGAGTCCATTGACTTTTGAGTCATATCCAACTTGTGAATCTTGTCTTCAAGGCAAAATGACTAAACTCCCTTTTGTTGGACATGGGGAGAGGGCCACAGATCTCCTTGCCCTAGTACATACTGATGTGTGCGGCCCATTTGATGTGCCGGCTAGAGGCAATTTTGTCTACTTCATTACCTTTACCGATGATCTGTCTAGGTATGGGTATGTGTATCTTATGAGACACAAGTCTGAAGCTTTTGAAAAGTTCAAAGAATTCAGACATGAAGTAGAAAAACAAACTGAAAAACCCATTAAGGTTCTTCGATCAGATCGAGGAGGTGAATACCTTAGCCGGGAATTCCTAGACTATCTCAAGGAAAAATGGCATAGTCTCTCAATGGACTCCACCAGAACACCTCAACTCAACGGGGTTTCAGAATGGAGAAATCGGACTCTATTGGATATGGTTCGATCCATGATGAGCTTCACAGACCTCCCTGATTTTCTTTGGGGACACTTCATTGTTAACTTCAATCTATCTTACTGAATAGGGTTCCCTCTAAAACCGTTCCTACCACACCGTATGAGATATGGCACGGTAAGAAACCAAGTCTGAGTCATCTCAGAATTTGGGGTTGTCCGGCTCATGTCAAAAGACAACAAGCGGACAAGTTAGAGTTTAGGTCCTTTAGAGCTCGATTCATAGGATATCCTAAAGAGTCATTAGGATACTATTTCTACATTCCAGAAGACCACAATGTGATTGTGAGTCGACATGCCATATTTCTTGAAAAATAGTTTATTCAAGATAGCGGCATTGGAAAGCAGATTAAGCTTGATGAGAAAGTCTCACAAGCAGAACGAGCTAAGGACCAAGTGGAACCAAATCAGGTTGAGCCAATAAGAACACTACCTCCTCCACCTCGTAGATCGGAAAGAGTTTTCCCGTCCCCCTGAAAGATACTTAGGTATTATTTCAGAGGATGTAGAGAAAATGTTCCTCATAGGTAATGGTGCTCATGGTGATGATCCCAAAACCTACAACGAGGCGATATCAGATATCGACTCCGAGAAATGGCTTGAGGCAATGAAGTCAGAA